>JARSSU010038644.1:0-19213 GCA_029619165.1 Eurosta solidaginis
TAAAAAATTAAAAATAAATAATAGCTTAAAAAAACTAAAAAAACACGCTTTTATAGTAAACCGAACTAAAAAATAGAAACTAGTTTTCAATTAAAAAGAGTTTATATAACAGTAGTAAAAGGTCAAACAATCGTTTATAGTTAATCACCTCAAAATAAAATTATAATAAAATTTAAGTTATTAACAGAATAATTTAATTCACAGTAAAAAGCGTGGGGTGCTTGATATTGAATATTACAATCATTCTATTGGCAACTATCTGAGAGGGAAGATATGAAATGTAGTCAAATGCACCCCACGCTTTTTAATCTGAATTAAATTATTCTGTTAATAACTTAAATTTTATTATAATTTTATTTTGAGGTGATTAACTATAAATGATTGTTTGACCTCCTACTACTGTTATATAAACTCTTTTTAATTGAAAATTATTTTCTATTTTTTAGTTCGGTTAGCTCTAAAAGCGTGTTTTTTTAGTTTGTTTTTAAACTATTATTTATTAATTTCAAACTTCACAGTCCACATTTTCTTTTAGCACGCTGTGGGGAGTTGTCACTCAATTTTTACACACACGTATGCAATTGTTTTAGTATTTGTGTGGCCGGCTCTAGTTTATGTACTTCTTTATTGTGTACTTTTATTTATATACAAGTACTTATTTTAGTTATTATTGTATTTGTTTACATTGACTTAAACTAAAATGGCGTCTATACAAGCAACTTGCATGCGCAGCAACTAACAACTACTGTTAGTTGCAACAACAAGTTATAATCACCAGCCTGTTTAGGGGTATGAAAATGAACAACATGCGGGAGCATGGGCGTACATATCGGGGAAGGAGAACAGGGTATATGCGGGTTGGGAGTATTATTTGGGCTTGAATAATGTTAGTCCCGAAGACAATCTTATACTGTTTTCACACAGACGGCTTATTGAATAATAAAGGCAGTTTTCTACATTAAGACGCTTATTGAGCTCAATCTTCCCTACACAATTCGAATCTATAATTATTTCATTAGTAGCTAATCGAATGCCTAATGAAGTCAAAAGCACAATGCAACTCTGTTGGCCGCGTTCCGCTTCTTAGTTTTTGGTGTGTTCAGTGCTTAAAAATGTCATTTGTCAAAGTAAATGTCATTGTCTGCATGGCGGAACGATACAAGGTGGCCGCATCGAACAGCTGATTATAACCTTTTTTATTTGATTTGATACATCAACTACCGGCGCAGTACGATTTTGACATTTGTCCATCGAATTTACAAGTACATGGAATTTTTTTTGTTTGTAGGTATGTCACCATGCTGCCACCTTGTATCGTTCCGCCATGATTGTCTGTCATATAGCATTGTCATTTTATTCGCTTGACATTTCATCCTTCATACTAATCGAGCAGTTACTTCTGTGTGAAAGCAAAAAATTTACGATTTCATTAGAAGGTGAAATGAGATCATTAAGTTTCTGTGTGAAAACAGTATTATGTTATTTGTCCATGAAATAAAAAAAAACTATTGTAGTGGAGTTGGAGATGTTCATATCCAGAAGTGAGTAAAACGGTATATCTCATACCATGTTTTTCTCCCTTCTCTTGTAGTTATAGTATAGGAACTGAAGCTGAGGAGTACTCTGCGCGATACTATACAGAGCCATGATTCAATCACAAGAGGTTTGCTCGGCTGACAAATTTTGACAATTGCAGCCATTTTGCTCCCAAATCGAATTGATATCCGTTAACCGTGTTGTTTCTTTGCAATTTTTCGAAGAATATTAGTAGTAGAAATAGGAGGCAATTAGTTTACAAATACCCGATAAGTAGTGAACTACATAATTCCTTAGAACAAGTTTTTTTATTTTATGATTTAATTATGATTTTATTAACTATGCCATGATCTATAAGTGTGGCTGAACATAGGTTTTATGAAAAGTACGGACACCAAGGAATCGTGCACTTTCGTAAACCTATGCACATACGAAACGTAAACCAATTAAAAATTCATCGTTCAACGTCAAAAACTCGACTAGTAAATCACGTAAAAATGTCATCAGTCAATAATGTAGATGACATAACGAAATGTACTCATTGAGCAAATTAGCTTTTTCATTCCGTATGTTCGCAACATTCGTCTCCATTTAAGAATTTGTCGAATCGGTTTATATTGGGAATAATATGTATATACTTATTTGATATATTCGGACCTCGTGAGTTAGTATCAAACGAACGTGTTCCGAATATTCTAAATGAACGGTTTATCCGGAACACTTTCATGAATACTTAACGGAAAAGGTGAATACTTCCTGTGTAGCAAGACCGCACAAAGCTGAACTTTTCAGTCAAAGTCAAGGCCGGAATATAAAGCTCTAAGACAATAAGCCATTTTCTTTTATTTGTTTGTCAATTCATTGCGGCTGCTAATTAGAGTATCACCCCATGTCGGCTGCCTGTTCAAAATCGTCCTATCTCTAAATATTTTTCAAAAATTTCCCATTTCAGGATTTGTCAAAAAAACACCCTATATTATAATTAGATTGAAAAACGCTTTATCTCAGAATGATTTTCATTAACCCCCTCTTCTGTAAAAATGCATTTAACTTATGCTCAGATAGGGAGTTTTTGAATTCTTCAATCAAATTCTGAAAAGAATAACCAAAATAACCCTTTATCAATTCACGAAATATTTAGTAGAAAATCAGTTATTTCCCCAAAAACCCTGTTGCCATTTACAAATTACATATCACTACTAATGTACTACTAAAGGTACTTTTAAACTCAAATTTTCGCTGAGGGGGATTGAATTATTCCCCGTTTTCCTTACTTCATAAAAGCAACCCGTCCAGATTTTTCAATTTGGGAGTGTCAAAGCTCTGCCATCATTGGAGAACAAACCTCTAGTAATTGAATCATGGTACAGAGCTACATCAAAAAGTGTTGGCTATTAATATTTAACACGAGTTTGACTTTGATGGGTGGTCCGTAAGAACCGCAGATTGGCTGAATGTATCCCTAGTGTTGTTGTTGTTGTTGTTGTTGTAGCAATGCTCGCCCCACCTAATAGCCGCGACCGATCACAAATCGTCATCAATACCTCTAACGGGAGTCCAAGGAAACTTGCCGTTTCAACAGGGGTGGACAATAAGGAAAGGGGTGTTAGAGGCGTTGGTTCCACATTACAATTAAAGAGATGGTTGGTGTCATGTGGGGACACATTGCAAGCAGGGCATACATTTTGTATGTCGGGGTTGATTCTGGATAGGTAAGAGTTTAACCTGTTACAGTATCCAGAACGAAGTTGAGCAAGAGTGACACGCGTTTCCCTGGGGAGTATGCGTTCCTCTTCTGCGAGTTCTGGATATTTTTCTTCAAGTACTGGATTCACCGGGCAATTCCCGACATAAAGGTCCGACGCCTGTCTATGGAGTTCACCAAGGACCTGCTTGTGTTTTTCCGCTTCATACGGCTGGGTTCTCAGGTGCCGTATTTCCTCAAAATGCTTACGGAGATGACTCCTTAGGCCCCTAGGCGGTGCTGGTTCGTCAATCAGATGTCTGTTGGGATGCCCAGGTTTCTGGGTATTCAACAGAAACTGTTTGGTCAGCATCTCATTTCTCTCCCTGATGGGGAGTATTCTCGCCTCATTATGCAGATGGTGTTCTGGGAGACATAAGAAGACAGCCCGTGGCGATTCTGAGAGCAGTATTTTGGCAGGCCTGTAGTTTTTTCCAGTGGGTGGTTTTTAGGCTTGGCGACCATATGGGTGACGCGTAGCACGTAATCGGCTGGCTAATTGCTTTGTATGTGGTCAAGAGCGTTTCTTTATCTTTTCCCCAGGTACTGCCAGCAAGGGATTTGAGGATTTTATTACGGCTCTGAATTCTTGGAACAATTGCGGTTGCGTGCGCACCAAAATGTAGATCCTGATCAAACGTCACACCCAAGATTTTGGGGTGTAGGACAGTCGGTAGCGTAGTGCCATCGACGTGGATGTTCAATATGGTCGACATTTGGGGCGTCCATGTTGTAAATAAGGTCGCGGAAGATTTAGTCGGTGACAATGCCAGGTTTCGCGAGGCGAAAAAACTGTAGAGATCAGGGAGATAGCCGTTTATTTTATTGCATAGATCATCGATCTTTGGGCCTGGGCCTGTGGCCATTATTGTGCAGTCATCGGCGTAGGAAACGATTGTGACTCCTTCCGGTGGTGAAGGTAGCTTAGATATGTAGAAATTAAACAAAAGCGGGGATAGGACACCACCCTGTGGCACCCCTTGTTTAATTCTCCTTTGTTTTGATGTTTCGTTTCTGAATTGCACCGATGCCTGCCGACCACCCAGATAATTTGCGGTCCACCTTTTAAGACATGGGGGAAGGGTAGACCCTTCCAGGTCTTGCAGTAACGAGCCATGGTTGACCGTATCAAAAGCTTTTGATAGGTCTAACGCTACGAGTACTGTTCTATGGTGGGGATATTGATTCAAACCGCAATTTATCTGGGTGCTAATGACATTTAGCGCGGAGGTAGTGCTATGAAGTTTTCTGAAGCCATGCTGATGAGGGGCTAGCTGCAAATGTGCTTGGAAATAAGGGAGCAAAATGGCTTCAAGCGTCTTTGCCACTGGCGATAGGAGAGATATCGGACGATATGACTCACCTACGTTAGCTGGTTTCCCAGGCTTTAGTAGCGGGACCACCTTGGCCATTTTCCATTTCTCGGGTATGACAAAGGTGGAAAGAGACAGGTTGAAGACATGCGCTAAATATTTGAAACCCTCTTTCCCTAGGTTTTTAAGCATCGGCATGGCTATGCCGTCTGGGCCCACTGCTTTGGATGGTTTAGCGCGACCAATGGCGTCCTCAACCTCTCTAGCGGTGATGGTAATTGGTGACGCGCTGAGTTTGTGTTTATGTGCGTGTCTATTGGCTCTCCGTCTATCTTTGTCGACCGTAGGATGCATTATATATTGTCGGCAGAAAGCGCTCGCGCATTTTTTCGCATCCGACAGCACCTTATCGCCAAAGGCGATGGAAACTTTGTCTTTGTGCTTAGTCGGATTCGATAGGGACTTTACGGTGGACCAAAGTTTACCTACACCGGTAGAGAGGTTACAACCTCTTAGGTGCTCTTCCCATTTCGCCCGCTTGTGTTCGTCCACAAGCAATCTGATGCGTTGGTTTATATCCCTTATTTGGGGGTCGCCTGGATCAAGCTGTCTTATAAGGTCGCGTTCCCTCGCTAAGCTCGCGGCCTCCGCCGGGAAGTGGGGCCGGATTTCGGGAATTCTCCCGGCGGGAATGAAATGTGCCGAGGCGGATTCAATGACCTTACGGAAGGCACCCTCCCCTTGGCGGGCATCAGTCGGGATAGGGAGGGAAGCAAAGCTGCTGTCTGTTGCAGATTTATATTCTTCCCACTTTCCTTTTTTGAAGTTTATGAAAGTGCGTTTTTCGGTGACGATGAAGTCGGCGGTACGCTCGAACGAAATAAGTATGGGCAGGTGGTCGGATGCCAATGTTACCATCGGCTGCCAGTTGACGCAGTTTACGAGTTCTGCGCTCACGATTGAGATATCTGGCGAGCTATGACAGCTTCCTACCATACGTGTGGGGGCGTCTCCGTTTATTGTGCAGAACGTCGTTTCGTCTATTTGATCCGCCAACATCTCACCCCTACTGTCCGCCCGCAAGTTTGAATGCCATAGGTCGTGATGGGCATTGAAATCGCCTAAGATAATGCGATTGTTGCCAGTGAGTAAGGCCTCGATATTAGGGCGGTATCCACTGGGGCAACAGGTGACAGGAGGGATGTAGATGTTGATGATTTCTAGATTTGCATCGCCTGACCGGACAGATAGGCCTTGACGTTCTAAGACATTGTCACTGCGGTCGATGCCAGGATCAAATATATGATATTGCACAGAGTGGTGTATAATAAACGCGAGGCCGCCTCCATTTCCGCTCTCGCGGTCTTTCCTGTGGACATTATAACCAGAGCAGGTCTGCAATGCAGATCTTGCTGTGAGTTTAGTCTCTTGAATCGCAGCAATGCGGATGTTGTGCCGCTTCATGAAATCGACTATCTCCGTAATCTTCCCAGTTAGTCCATTACAGTTGAACTGCAGAATTCTGAAGTGCATGAGGGGTGACGCCGCCACTCTAGGGGTAAGTGAGGGGTGACTACGCCTAGGTTGTGGAAGGCCAGGACGCAATTGCTGTTGTGGCCTTGGGACTGGGCGCCCTTGGGCAAGCATTGGGGTACCCGGATGATTTGGGTTTGCGACCTGGCAACATGGCGCGATGAAACCCGTCGAGGGGTTGCCGTCGCGGAGACCAGAACATCTAGGAAAGTGGCACCACCCAAGGCAGGAGCTGCATTGGGCGGATGTCGCAAACCTATATATTCTGTGCTGGCAGACGGTGCAAACGGAGGCAGGGACTAAGAGTCTGTTTCCCTGACCTGCACGATTGCTGCCAGAAAAGAGGGGGGGGAGAAGAAGACGGGGGCAGGGGCTGATGCTCAGCATTGCTACCAGCTCTACTACGAAGGTAGTAGTTATGAGTGGTATCAGCTGTTTGAGTTGTTGGCGCCGTGGGGCGCGAGCAGCAGCGGGTACTTGTTGTGGCTTGCTGAGCAGCGAAGCTGCTGGAAGGTAGTGGGGATACGCTTAGGCGTAGACTACGGGACGCCCTTGGGCGTGAGCAGCAAGGAGCCACAAAAGATTTATAAAAGTTACGTGGACGTCGGGTTTTGGGATCAAGCCCAGAACAACCTGTCCGATGCAACCATCCCTTGCACGAGACACACTGAACAGAGTATGACCGTCCTAAAAAGATTCTTTTCTGGCAAATGCAGCAAAACCATTTCTCAGGACCGGGGTCAGGAGACGGACCCGGATTGGGTTCGATACCTTCCCGGAGTAAGAGAATATGTAGCAGTCCTGCTGCAAGGAGCTGCTGGGAGGATGACAATTTGTGGGAGGGACGAAACAAATTAAATGGGGTCACACTGAAATGACAGTCCTTGGTCGGGAAAAATCCCGAGTCGCTCCGGTACATAGAACCGACTGCCTTGGGAAGCGCTATCCCTAGTGTTCCCAGAAGTATGTCGACGAAAAAATTTAAAACCCTCTCTGCAGGTTGGGTTTGTATTTAAAAAAGAACCTTGTCCTCTTTGCAAATACTAGAAGATATCTTAAACATGTCCCACATCTTCGACCTGACGCACCGTCGTTACTTACTCCATAGGTTTCGCGATGCTTCGGAAAAGATAGTGTTATCTTGACGGGAAGCGGAGAGTATGTAAGGAGCATTCATCAACTAATATGCAAAGTATGAATTTATGTCTGATCTGCCCAATCCACTAGAAAGGCGATCCCGTAAACAGTGCCAATTACCGCAGAATTGGCGTACTTAATATCGCATATATGGTTCCATCTAGTGTACTGTGCGAAGGACTGAAGCCCAAAGTTAAAGAACTGATTTGACCTTATCAGTACGGCTATAATCTGCTATCAATCATATCTTCTTCCTGGAGGAGACTCGCGATAAGACAATCGACACCCATTATCATTTTTTCTACTTCAAAGCAGTCTTACACAGCCCGAAAAGAAGTTGCTTGTATGTTGCTATGTCTAAATTTTAGTTCCCTACAAATTTAGTAGAGCTCTGCCAAATGACGTTGAGTAACATTACCAGCTGTGTAAGGATTGGTAGCGAGCAAATCAAAACCAGATGACACTTCAGACAAGGCGACACACTTTGTGCAATTTCTTTAACTTAATGCTAGAAGATAGTTCCAGCAGCTGAACAAACCCGTAATGGCAAACTCTTTTATAAAGTCATAAGTACAGTTTTTGGCGTATGCTGATGATATGGCTATTATTGGCCTTAACGTGGACGCCGAGAGTTCTGCCTTTTCCGGCAAAAAAATGGGGCTTGTGGTAAAATAGTACAATGTGAAATACTTGCTGTAATCCATGAAGGAATCAGTGCATTCGCATCTTGGACGTATATAAATGCGACACCGTTGACGGATATAAATTAGAGACTGTGTAAGACTTCGCCTATCTGGAGAGCAGCATTAACAGCGAAAACAATGTGAGCTTAGAAATCAAACGAATAATAACTCTTGCCAACAAATTCAACTTTGAACCGAGTAGACAATAGCAGAGTAAAGACTTTTCCCGACGATTAAAAATCACGCTCTATAAGTTTCGTATCATACCTGTCGCGATATATTTTTCGGAATTATAGTTGGTGTGGGGTGAAGATGGCATGGCCTTTAGAGTGTTGGAGAGAAAAGTTCTGCTAAAGATTTATGATTCGAGGGAGGTACCATGATGAGCTGTATTAGCCTTACGCAGATATGAAGATTGTGCAGGAAATAAAAGCCCAAAGATTTCGCTTGCTTTGTCATGTTATGCGAATGGACGAAGATGCTCCAGCGCAGAAAAGGAAAGGGAGATGTCTACTGAGTTGTAAGCGACAGACGAAGGACAACTTAAACACGTTTGGTGCTCCCAGTTGGCATCAGTTTAAAGTGAAACCGAAATAGCAATTGAAATGGTCACAATCGTCTCAACGGTTAAGCGCCATTTAATGATGATGACGATCTAGAGATAAAGTGTGTTTTAAGTTGACTATTAAAAGAAAATTTCAAGCAACAATAGCTGCGTTTTTTTACACGGTTTTATTTAGGTTGACTTGACAGGCTACACGGCTGCACGGCCGTTGTGAACGAATTTTGTAATTAAAATTTTAGTAACTTCCCAATAAGCTACAAGCTTGAAACTTGGAATATAGTTCAGAAAACATGACAATATAATAATGAGATAAATCGTCGCTAGGTGGCGCAAGGATCGAGATATTCACAAAGTTGTATTTGTGGTCCGATTTGGCTCATATTTGGAACACATATACATACAAGAATAGAAGGCTACCTATGAGAAAAATCGCCGCTAGGTGGGCAAGGATCGAGATATTCACAAAAGTTGTAGTTGTGGTCCAATTGGCTCATATTTCGAACACATAATACATACAAGAATAGAAGCGGCCTATGAAAAAAATTTCCGCTAGGTGGCGGAAGGATAGAGATATTCACCAAAATCGTATTTGTGTTCCGATTTGACTCATATTTGGAACACATAATACTTACAAGAATTGAAAGCGACGTATGAAAAAAATCTCCGCTAGTTGGCGGAAGGATCGAGATATTCATAAAAATCGTATCTGTGGTCCGATTGGCTCATATTTGGAACACATAATACATAGAAGAATGGAAAGCAACCTATGAGAAAAATCGCCGCTAGGTGGCGCAAGGATCGAGATATTCCACAAAGTTGTAGTGTGGTCCAATTGGCTCATATTTCGAACACATAATACATACAAGAATAGAAAGCGGCCTATGAAAAAAATTTCCGCTAGGTGGCGAAGGATAGAGATATTCACCAAAATCGTATTTGTGATCCGATTTGGCTCATATTGGAACCATAATACATACAAGAATAGAAGGCTACCTATGAGAAAATCGCCGCTAGGTGGCGCAAGGATCGAGATATTCACAAAAGTTGTAGTTGTGGTCCCAATTGGCTCATATTTCGAACACATAATACATACAAGAATAGAAAGCGGCCTATGAAAAAAATTTCCGCTAGGTGGCGGAAGGATAGAGAATTCACCAAAATCGTATTTGTGTTTCCGATTGACTCATATTTGGAACACATAATACTTACAAGAATGAAGCGACGTATGAAAAAATCTCCGCTAGTTGGCGGAAGGATCGAGATATTCATAAAAATCGTATCTGTGGTCCGATTTGGCTCATATTTGGAACACATAATACATGAAGAATGGAAAGCAACCTATGAGAAAAAATCGCCGCTAGGGCGCAAGGATCGAGGTATTCACAAAAATCCTATTTGTGTTCCGATTGGACTCATATTTGGAACGCATAATACATACAAGAATAGAAAGCGACCTTTGAAAAAATCGCCGCTAGGTGGCGCAAGGATCGATATATTCACAAAAATCGTATTTGTGGTCCATTTGGCTCATATTTGGAACACAATACATACAAGAATAGAAAGCGACCTATGAAAAAAATCGCCGCTAGGGCGCAAAGATCGAGATATTTAAAAAAGCGTATTGTGGGCCCATTTGGCTCATATTTGGAACACAATACATACAAGAATAGAAAGCGACCTATGAAAAAAATCGCAGCTAGGGGCGCAAAGATCGAGATATTTAAAAAAAGCGTATGTGTGGTCCGATTTGGTCCGTGTTTGGAACACATAATACATACGTGAATAGAAAGCGGCCTATGATGCCCCATTTGGCTCATATTTGGAACAAATATTACATACACTCCGTTAGAAGTGACAATCAATTTATATTTTGGAGTTGGAGGAGGACAAGCAATACGTGGCGCAGAGTCGAGTAAAGTCTTTGGAAGGATTATGTATTGAGGACTTCGATTGTAACAATTGTCAGGAAAAAGTCCTTGTAATATGAGTCACTAAATGAACTCAATAGAATGAGAAATAATACGAATTAAATAAAGACTAGAAATTAAAATAATTTAAAAAAATTTTAAGTTAAACGGTTTTATGTGAAAACAATACGTACATGAAATAATAATAATACTAAAAGCTTTTGGCGGCCCCACCTGTGGTGCGCATGGTAGTCGGGCTCCGAGTTTTTCAATTAGAGATAATGTTTCTAAGAGCGGGGTCTGCCCTGTCGCAGTGTTGTGGCAAGCACTGTCGAGTGTATGTCTGTCATGAAAGCTGCTCAGTGAAACTCATCTGCGTCCGCATCGCCAGTTCGAGTCGGCATAAAACAAGTAGATCGCGTCGGCGCCATTTGTAGGAAAAATTATAGAAGGAATGCACGACGCAAATGTGGAAGAGAAGTGCGCGGCTAAGATCTCTCGGAGGTTATGTCGTCGCCTACATTCAAAAGGTAGAAATATATAGGTAGACTCCTAGTACCTACGAGTCATACCATCTCTCACCTCTAAATGTAGGGCGTGATCAGACAACTAAAGAAAAGCGTTGACGCGTCAAATTGTATTGATAGTAATCATATACGACCAACCGAACCTTGAATCAGGCTAGCGACGCCTCACATTTTTTGAAATTCAATACGCCGCATACGCTGTTATTTTGATTGTCCTACATCAACGTCCTAGATTGATGAGGGAGTGTTGAGGACTAGTAGTGTAGCCAGAGGTATCTAATGATTTTCTAATGCTTTTTAGCTATTATTATGTATGTTCATGTTAGTATGTGTTCAAACATAAACGGTTAACTTAAAATTTTTCTTTTAGTATTTATTTGACATCTATAGACGTTGACGCTTAAACGTGCGTAAGCGTCATAACTTTAAATATCACTCTGAAATTGCTGGCCAGCATAAAATTTGTACTACTAAATTTCAAGTGACGCATTATACGTCAGATGTAACTGAAATATGCGTCTATGGATCTCACGCTCTACACTAATGCTATGTATTCTATGCCGTGTCCGCTATTCATCGCCTAAACTTATTCAGCTATATGTTATACATTATGGCCACCAGAGGTTTGTGTCTCCGATTTTAGGTACACGCTGTTCTGTAGCTAGATAAATAACCCTACACTGCCGCTAGTGGGTCTCCTAACATGTCTAAGCGTATTGGTTGTGACGCGCAAACGCTTAAGACATACACGGCGTGTATACACACTGGCTGTAAGAGCTACAGCCTTGCCGTGGCTACGCCTATGCTTGAGAGGCGATGTGCATTTGAGATGCATCTCGCAACCACGCTTTTGCGATGTGGTGTAATTGTCTTTAGGTTTCATTCTTGACAAGTAAGATAACTAAACAAACGATGAGAAGGAGAGGGTTGCAGTGGCTTTGTCCGCGATGCGCTCTTACTTCAAGATCTATGTGATTATCTAGATCATCACCAGTGTTGCCAATTGTGCGTAGTGGGTGTTTAGGCGTTGTTGTGCGCGATAGCCAAAAAAGGGTATAAAGTATTTACATTGCAATTTGTGGTCTATACTTAGAATTTAGAGGCTGTAGTGGAATTGTAATAATAAATGTAAATATGTAAACAAAGTAATGCAATAAAACAACGCGTTGGACAAATAGATACAATGAGCCAGAGACTATCAGTCGATAGTTATCATAGCCATAATGGAAAAAAACGGAATAAGTCCTATAGACGCACCTTGTAAAAATTATGGGACATATGTATGTATGTATGATGTATGTTTGTACCAAGAATACAGGTGTAGGTGTGCAAGGGTTCGCGTTGTGTGTTAGACTCAGTGAGCAGAGCTCATCAGCTATTAGGAACTTGGAGGGTATAAACGGTTGGTGGGTACAGGGTATAAAGGAATCAGAGGAGAAGAGAGATCGTGCAAGAGATCAAAAATCATCAGGAGCAAAAAAATTGATTGAGGCAATGTCCGTCTCGTCAGTATCGGGCAGGTTAACACGATAACTTGAAGACAAACTTGGAGGTGATCTTGACGAAAATTTGATGTAGGTGTCCTGAGGCAGCTCTATCTAAGATCGCTATTTAAATGAAACGATTAGGACTAGAACTCACGCCCAACGGATTGGGCGATATCGAAAATTGGAAAAACCGAGAAGAAGGTGCGATAATCGTCATTATCCACATAGAAGGCACAAAGCGAGACGCGTGAAATGTAGTAAGTGTAGTTGGAACGTATGGATCGCAAAAATATAAAAGTAGTGTAAAATGTTGACAATGGGAGTGGCACCGCCCACGTTAAAAGAAGGTTAATGGGAAAGTTGTGCAAGCACTGTGACTTGGGCAGGGGGGGGGTGTCCGTTGGAGATAGCATGATGGAATTTCGGGCAGGAACGTTGACCGCCTAGTAACTATTATGTTGCATAATAATAAAATTGTAGCAAATCGGAGAACGATCACAGCCATCCATGGTAAAAATTTTTTTTTCAAAGTCAAGTTGTACAAAAAATTTTCATATGTGTTACAGTAATATAATAGTCAATTATGGTCAACATTCGACCATCCAGTAAAGATAGGAGCTGCACACAAATAAGACAAAATAAGAAGAAAATTCTCAAAAGGGGCGTAGGCGCCGACCTTTGTAATTATGTTTGTCTTAGGATGAGGTTTAATGCCATATAGGCAGAACAAAAATATTTACCAATCCTTTGTGAAATTGGTAGGGGCACCAGTGTTTTATACACAGTCGACCGTCGTGTCCTTCAGGCTCGGGCCCTTAACACTGATACCGTTGAGCAAAAAAATCGATACATCTCTTACTAAACGTAGTTCACGTCATTAGCGGAAAGTGCACGCATTTGATTTATTGTTAAACAAGGCCACGGAAATCGACTATGACCGCACCCACTTTATGTCTGATTTGATGAAAAATTACGAAAATGGAAAATAAAGGCGAGAGAAGATCTGCATCCTAATACGAAAATAGGGATGAAAACCTGGTAATTGGATGGTCTATGTATGGTCGGAAATCACCCGGTCCACATTGTGGTGTAGATGATCTCGAAAAATAGCTCTGTCACAATATTACTACTAGGGCCACGTCCCTTGTGTAAAAAACTTCAGTCAAGACCTGGAATTTGAGACACGCGTATCGGTTACAACCACATATCCTAGAGTCACACCTGAGTAAAGTGTTATGGCCGATATCTCGAAAAGGCAGTCACATATATAACTAAGGCACCCACCCCCTGTTTCAAATACTCATTTAACATCTTTCAGTGATACCATATAGTACACAAAAATTATAGAGTCACCACTGGCCCAAATTCAAGGCGAAATCGCGAGAAGGGCATGCAGACTATAGATACATTAAGGCCCACTCCTCTTTAAAATACTCATTAACACCTTTCTGTGTATACGCATATTCGATACAAACAACATTCAGAATCAACCCTGGTTCGATTCCTTTTTATGGGAGATTATCTCGAAAAGGCGCCAACTAATGAACCTAGACCCAAGCCATGAAAATACTTCATTAATCACCTTTCATTTGATAACCCATATCGTCAAACAATTAGAGTCACCCTGGTCAACCTTTATGCGATATCCCGAAAAGGCGTCCACATATAGTAACAAGGCCCACACATCATTTAAAACACACTTATTACACTTTCATTATATACACATATTGTACAAAAACGCATTCTAGAGTCAACCCCAGGTCACTTTATAACGATATCCGAAAGGAGTTCCACATATAGAAACTTACGCACCCCCACTCCCTTTTAAAATATCATCTAAACACCGTTTCCAATTTGATACTCATATAGTACAAAACAAATTCTAGAAGTCCAAACCCCTGGTCCACAGTTTATAGTGCGATATAAGCAAAAGGCGTCCACATATAGAATAAGCCCACTCCTTTTAAAATACGCTCGAGTAACACTTCATTAGTGAATGCACATAGAGTACAAACAGAATTGTTCTCGATGTTCAGAGCCTGCGGCCACCTGTTATGGCGATATTCACTAGATATGACGGCCTCTATAGATTCACTATGCCACTCTTCCTGAAAATACTCACTCGAATACCGTCAAGTGATACATATGTCATTACAAAACACATCCAGGGTGACTCGCTAGGTTCCGTTTACAACCTGTGTGATTTCCCTTACTTTGTTCCAAGCTCGCAACTAGAGTAGCGTAAGGTTCGGTTTACACGCGAACTGAGCGGTCCTTACTTGTGTAATTTTGACGGCAGCAGTAAAATTTTAAAGTGAGACGAGAGAGTGTAATAGTGGTGCAGGGTGTAAAGTTCGAATCCACTAGAACCAAGCAGCATCTGCATTAACAAAACTTGCGTGATTGATTGTAGTATGTATGCAATGGAGGAAGGAAGGAAAGTGAATCAAAATTTCTAGTGAAATCGGAGAAAACGCAAAGATGAAAGATGAAGTAGTGTGGATCGTCGAGTTAGATTGACTTTATTTTAAATTAGCAAGTTGCATAACGCACGGGACCTTGATATAAAAATTTAGAGAGGACAAATTGATTTGTGTAGTGGAATCATAAGAAGAAAAAGGTAGATCGGGGTTTGAGTGTATGGGGCATGGATTATCAAAACTAGCAAGGAAGGTAAGAAAGAATGGTAAGAACGCAACAAAGTCATTAAAATTGGAAAATATACAGAATGATCACTGCAGGAGTGAGCTGCAATGTAAGAAGAAAAGTGTATATTATTTTTAATTAGTAAAAACATATGTTTATTTTTACGGTCTGTGCTCAGATGAAAAAGCTGAACTTTCTTGCCTGCAGGTTCAGGAGGGCATATCAGGGAAAAGCGATATGGTGAACTTATTGAGGGTTAAAAATTCCACGGTTGTAGAAAGGTAGAGTAAAACGGTGAGAATGGAAAGAACTACAACAAAAATATATAGTGCGGGGGAAATATTTGTGAAACACATAGGTGTACCCTAAACAAAAACCGATAACCAGAAATCATTAATTCCTTTTCTAGCAGGTTTTGGGTTAGAAGAAGCTGTAATGCCAACTTCCAGCCGAAAAAAATGATGAAGGATTTAAAAATATAATGACTCCCCAAATCGTGCAGCACGCGTTTAGATGTTTGCATTAAGGGTCAGGTGATCTGGAAAGAATTCGTTGCATTGATATCTATACCGGTGGTGGAAGGAAGTCGGTCGGAAGACAATAACTATATTAATTAATATAACGTTCATACCTATAATGCAGGGGCAAAAAGACGAGCCAACGAACGAAAGTTCAAAAATTAGAAAATAACGTTTCAACAGAATGAAGAATGGGTGGCAATTTGTTTGCATGACAGTATGAGCAAGGCGATTGTATTGTTAATAGCGTATGATTTGAATGGGGACTTCAAGATCATATAAAGCCTTGGTGTCGACACAACTGCCGCCACAAATATATGCCCGTTTTAATAGGAACCGTACTAACTACTTGAAAACAAGCAGTCTAAACAAAGCAGCACTTTGGCGACATTGCCGTCAGCACATTTTCGGAAATCGTATGAAAAGTGCCTAGTGAAGTTAAGATGAGCAAAAATCGAAAGCCCAAATGTTTAATATATGGGGAGCAATTAAAAATACAGGGGATGGGAGGTTAGGTTTGTAACTGGGCCGGTCCATAGAAAACCTCACAAGATGATTCAGTCCCGTGGTTTTCCCAGAAGTTTGTTTTAACGACCAATGAAAATACCTATCAAAAACCACGGACGTATGTTCACACAAACACAACTCCCTCTTTTGGCAAAGTAAGATGAAGCGTCCATTGAGGGCTTAAGGACTTTGCTGCTTGTCCAGATCTGACAGCTGTATCAACTTCCTAATAGCTGGAGTCTAGCCTATACGCTCGACATTCACATTTCCTCGCACAACACGCATCACTACATTTGCATCCACTGACCAAACCGAAATAAAAGCATTGTGTGACGACAGAATCGCAGGGGCTAGTCAGAGATAACCGTCATGGAGTCTACATTAGTCCTCGTCTTTTAATGATAGAGAGCAATACCTGGTGTTAGCCTAAGGTTGTAAGAAATACAACACAATCTTACGAGACTTTACATTGCTTCGTGTCTGGAACTCTTATGTCCGCTTCCTGCGTGGTCGATCATGGAGCATCCTGTTCGCCTTCTTCTTAAGTCTCGCCCAGTGTCTAATTGGGACATCTACGGAGCCAAAGCTTCACAGTTGATGCGGCCCTTTTTAGCTAGGTTCATCCGCTGTTTTAGTCATCAGTTATATTCACATTTATGCCCTTGGGAGGCAACAAAGTATCCGGATGTGTGCTTCTACGTCGAGTTGCGCGATTTTCTTTCCTAGAGACTGCTTACACTCTACACACGCAGTACATTTAGTGCTGATGCGTGTGGAGAGATTATTGCCTGTAATCGTGCTGAAAATGTAAGGTATTCTGTTCGTACTTAGGAGTGATGACGTTATATACTACTATGGCCATGTATGATCGGCGCGCAAGCTGCCCCGAAGTGCACCGAAGCTGGTTGAGCTTGTTAATGCTATGTTGGCTTGTCGTACCTAGGTCTACAGGTGAATGTGCTCAGAAATGGGATACAAGTACTAAGGGCGGGGTGTTTGTCAGGGCTCCACCGTTAAGTGCTTAAGCATCGAAGGTGCTGCATACCCAGCTAGGACTTCCAATCCTGTGCGGTTGTTCGGATTATCGGATTCGCATGATATCGCAGTGTATCCTCCGAATTCATCACGCTATGGGTATACCATACACAATAATTGTGGTACCGTGGGATGTGTGCGCTGGTATACCCAGCACAGCAAACCGGCAGCGTGCGCGGACGTGTTCATTGGAGGTTGGGAACCACTTCACTCCAGCATCACGCAGCAAGTCGCGAGTGTTTGTCGCAGCTATCATCTTCACAACGTTTATACCATACCCCGAATCAATAGGTGGTAAGGTCACTTTCTGGTTGTCCCCTCATCATCTTAAGCATGAAGCTAATAAACTCCCATGTCACAAGCGAGAGGTTAGAACTGGCAGTAGGCATTTGTCCGAAAGGAGACTGATGGACGATCAACGCAGGGCCTACAGTCAGTTGAACTGCTTTGGGCCATCATTACACTTCAATGTTCTCGGGCGAAAGTCCAGATAGTTGTGAGGTGTGTATTCATATCTTGTGGCACTCAATTGGGAAAGGGGAGTCATTAGGGTAAGATGCCTTTGGGTGTATGACTTTCCTACTTCCGCTAGTTGGAACGGACCTCTGACTAGGCAATGTCGCTTTCGAGGTGAGTTGCTACTTCGATATGGAACCAATTCTGGTACCTATGACAGTTTTTGGGTCCTACTAGCCGGTCTTCATGCCGGACTGGACACTGCCTCGCGCGACAAAATCAGGATATGTCTCCTTTCTTCCTCTTTGAATATACAGGCTTGTCGATCATTCTGGCGAGCGTTCAGCCTCGTAATGTATGGTCAAGTCGAACGGAGGCTCTCTTCCGTAGTACCTGGTGTCCACGGAACCGAGGGTTTTCTCGCTAGCAAAACCTTTTGAATTGCTTGTGTATGTCTACCTAATTTTCTTCCGCTCTATACATTGGGAGCATACTAGACCTGCGCGATCTCCTACTTCTGATTGGGCGACACGAATGTGCTAAACAAGCAGTGGAAAAAGGCGTGAGGTTACTGAACGGTGCTGCGAGGAGAGCCTTTGATTCGCCTATGGCTCAGTGCAACCGCTCACGCTTCGACGCCGTGGGTGCATTGGGTGCAGTCTCCCAAAACGGAGCTGAAATGAATCATGCTTATATCTCGCTCCCCCGAGAGGCCATGGATCGCATCGCTTCTTGCAGTGCAATCGTGTAATGGTTTCTCGGTACGAAGAGTAGTGAGTGTTCACACTTACGCCTCGATAATTAGTCTGTCCCCTTCCTGTGATACTGTCCAGGGGGTTGGGTATTGTACAATTAGGTATACGTTTAAATGTGGGGTTGTAATTCGTTCATATCTTTGGTTCGTTTTACGTTATCAACAGCGTCAGTTTCTGCTTATCTTCCTATTACAAAAGAACCAAAGTGCTACTTTTATTATCGGGGGCGGAAAGTGGAAAGTTAACTAATTAAGGAGGTCAGACGTAGAGAGAAATAGGGCGAGAACTAGATTTAGCTACTAAAAGCCAGAAAGCTGGAGTAGGTAAAGAGAGATTTCCGCAACAATAATGAGCAGGGGAAATGGATAACAAAGATATGAGTTACAGATGTGAAAGACAGAGATTAGTGAACAGTTGGGAGTGATAAGAACAAGGATGGTAGAACTATAAGTTTACTTTGTACCGGGGCGTATCGTCCTATAGCCGTAGGTCCAGTCTCCATAGATCTTCAACGGTAGGAATGGTCTCTGATAGGTCTGGGATAATTATAAGCCCCGTTTTCCGAATGTGTCATGTCGTCTCCGAATGTGGGGAGGGAGGAAATTCATGAAACATTTTTTGTTCGTCGTGAACTTTCGATTTTTTTACATTGATTTTGTCTATTTTATTTTCGCATTTCTCTGTTCTTTTTTCTTGAACTACGTTGTTTTTTCTGGGATCGGTCCTGGTTTGAGGATTGGTGTCAGTCAAAAAAAAGGTTTTTAATGAAGTGTATTTAGAGTTCGCTTTGGGAGGCTGATTGTGTCTTTTTAGATGGCCGATTTAGCTCGCTCGTATTCTGGGGGGACCTTCTATTGACGGTCT
>JARSSU010038646.1:0-40117 GCA_029619165.1 Eurosta solidaginis
TGAGACCCTACACTTACATTCTGTAGTCCCTCATACGGCATACCACTTCCATCTTTTTACGTCTCCATTTATCTGGTTTCCCTACTGAAAGACTAAAAAATAAATAAATATTTGACTAATTTACCTCTGCGGGGATTTAGGGCGAGCTTATCTTCTAATTTGCTCCTTTATGTTTATGCCGACTCCGAGAGGCAACTGGAAGGCAGATGAATTTTCACCGAGAAGCTTTTCATGGTAGAAATACACTGGAAGTGTTTGCCAAATCACTCGAGGGGCGACCCGATCGAAAAACTTTTTCCTAAGTGAAAAAAAAATCGAAATTTGTATGTACTTTGCCCGGGGTTGACGAGGACCCTCAGCTACCACACTGCTACCCCACATCACGGCATCCGACAAAGATGTTTACACATAAAAAAATTACGTATACGCAGTGGCTAACCAAATTGAATGATGTCAGAGAAACTAGTATTAAAATAGTTTTAAAAACTATTGTGAAGTATTATAACAAAAAATATATCAGCTTATTCTTGTTGTGGCTTATATATTATATACCTGTTACAAACACATATACATGCTTATTCATATGAAGAATGCCCTCCAGCGCACTTTTGCAACTAGAAAACTTTTGTAGTTTTATCAAAAGAACTTAACAAAACCTACAAGGAATTGAGGCTTCAATTTCCATTATTTCTCAGAAAAGGTGAACATAAAATCGAATTTTTGTAAAATATACGATTGTTACAAGAAACAGTAGCAATGCTAGATATATTTCAAAGAAACTGATAACATATAGTATTTTGTATTTATTTATTTGATAATAATAATAATAAAAGAGAAGGAATTTACTGCATGCAATTGCATGTGCAAATCTATAATCGAATATTGCACGTAAAATAAAATACAAATTTATGTATTTTTCTTTATCAATAATAATGACAAGCAAGCAAGGCAGTAGTAGCGCTAAAGCCAACTGAACTCACAAACACATTTACAAAGTCATATATGCACATTAGGTTGGGTCGATTTGTATGGACGAAAGTTAACCGATATCGTGCCATCGATTTTTCGATAGGATTTGGGCTCAGGAAAAAAGTTCCACTACGCATACCCAAAGAAATAAATTTCGAGCCTGCGAAAGGGTAAATTTTTCGACCAAAACACCCAAAACCCAAAAAATATTTTTTTTCAAAAAACTGTTGTCAAAACGTGGGCGATAATCATTTGTTTGGGTATGCATAGTGGAACTTTTTTTTCCTGTGCCCAAAGCCTATCGAAAAATCGATGGCGCGATATCGGTTAATAAATCGACCCAGTCTAATGCACATACCAGCAATGCATTGCACCAAAAAATAGGCATAGAAAAGTTATGCGCCAAATAGCGTTTTGCTGTTGTGGTATGTTACGTTAACAACAGTCGACATATTGTGATGCCAGTTTTTTGTTGTTGTTCTTGGTGTTACTGATATCGATGTTGGTGGTGGTGTAACTGCAGCTGTGTTGTGGCTAAGCATGTTATGTTGTTTGGAATATTTTGTGGTTTTGAAAAACTCGAAAGTTATCTAATATTGCATTGTACTTACTAACATATCTACTTGCATTGTATATTTATATATTACAAAAGATATGAAAATATGTAAAAAATATTGCGGTTCATAGCCAAACGGCACATATGAAGTCACATTTGTGTGAATGTGCCACCATGCGATAAACAACAAGGCCATACGAGTTTAGAAAATGCATTCCTTGCATGCTACACTGCATTGAAACGCAGCGGTAAATGCGGTTTTCCTGAAAACTATTTGCATCACAGCAAAAGCCAAGAAAGCGCTGTTAAATTTTGCAATGGAATTTCCTCTTATTTTATTGTCTTTTGTGCATTTCGATATTTTATTTTTAACAAGTAAGGAAGGCTAAGTTCGGGTGTAACCGAACATTACATACTCAGTTGGGAGCTATGGAGACAAAATAAGGGAAAATCACCATGTAGGAAAATGAACCGAGGGTAAACCTGGAATGTGTTTGTATGACATGTGTATCAAATGGAAGGTATTAAAGAGTATTTTAAGAGGGAGTGGGCCGTATTTCTACAGGTGACCAGGGCTGACTCTAGAATTTGTTTGTACGATATGGGTATCAAATGAAAGATGTTAATGAGTATTTTAAAAGGGAGTGGGCTTTAGTTCTATAGGTGGACGCATTTTGGAGATATCGCCTTAAAGTCCTCCAGAATTTGTTTGTACGATAATTCTATGGGTGGACACCTTTTCGAGATTTCGCCATAAAGGTGGACCAGGGGTCACTCTAGACTTTGTTTGTGCTATATGTGTATCAAATGAAAGGTGCTCATGAGTATTTTAAAAGGGAGTGGGCCTTAGTTCTATAGGTGGACGCCTTTTCGAGATATCGCCATAAAGGTGGACCAGGGGTGACTCTAGACTTTGTTTGTGCGATATGGGTATCAAATGAAAGGTGCTAATGAGTATTTTAAAAGGAAGTGGGCCTTAGTTCTATGGGTGGACGCCTTTTCGAGATGCCGCCATAAAGGTGGACCAGGGTGACTGTATAATGTGTTGTACGATATGGGTATCAAATTAAAGGTATAATGAGTGTTTTAAAAGGGAATGGTGGTAGTTGTATATGTGAAGGCGTTTTCGAGATATCGACCAAAATGTGGATGAGGGTGACCGAGATCATCATCTGTCGGGTACCGCTAATTTATTTTATATGTGCATTTTTCATTTTCCTTCTACTTTAATATGGTAGTGTCACACACCATTTTTCAAAGTTTTTTCTAAAGTTATATTTTGCGTCAATAAACCAATCCGATTACCATGTTTCATCCCTTTTCGTATTTGGTATAGAACTATGGAATTTTTTTTTAATTTTTCGTAATTTTCGATATCGAAAAAGTGGACGTGGTCATTGTCGGATTTCGGCCATTTTTATACCAATACAAAGTGAGTTCAGATAATTACGTGAACTGAGTCTTAGTAAAGATATATCGATTTTTCCTCAAGTTATCGTGTTAACGGCCGAGCGGAAGGACAGACGGTCGACTGTGTATAAAAACTGGGCGTGCCTTCAACCGATTTAGCCCTTTTTCACAGAAAACAGTTACCGTCCCTAGAGTCTAAGCCCCTACCAAATTTCACATGGATTGGTAAATTTTTGTTCGACTTATGGCATTAAAAGTATCCTAGACAAATTAGATGAAAAAGGGCGGAGCCACGCCCATTTTGAAATTTTCTTTATTTTTGTATCTTTGCGCCATATCATTACTGGAGTTGAATGCTGACATAATTTACTTTTATACTGTAAAGATATTAACTTTTTTGTTTAAATTTGACTTAAATTTTTTTTTAAAAGTGGGCGTGGTCGTTCTCCGATTTTGCTAGTTTTTATTAGCATACATATAGTAATAGGAGTAACGTTCTGCCAAATTTCATCATGATATCTTCAACGACTGCCAAATTACAGCTTGCAAAACTTCTAAATTACCTTCTTTTAAAAGTGGGCGGTGCCACGCCCATTGTCCAAAATTTTAGTAATTTTCTATTCTGCGTCATAAGTTCAACTCACTTACCAAGTTTTCATCGCTTTATCCGTCTTTGGTAATGAATTATCGCACTTTTTCGATTTTTCGAAATTTTCGATATCGAAAAAGTGGGCGTGGTTATGGTCCGATATCGTTCATTTTAATAGCGATCTGAGATGAGTGCCCAGTAACCTACATACCAAATTTCATCAAGATACCTCAAAATTTACTCAAGTTATCGTGTTAACGGACAGACGGACGGACGGACGGACATGGCTCAATCAAATTTTTTTTCGATACTGATGATTTTGATACATGGAAGTCTATATCTATCTCGATTCCTTTATACCTGTACAACCAATCGTTATCCAATCAAAGTTATTATACTCTGTAAGCTCTGCTCAACTGAGTACAAAAAGCGCTGTGCATTCAAATGCATTTTAGTTGCTTTAAAATTGCTTTGCTGTGATTTTATGTAGCGCTTATTGGGTGATGCAAGGAGTAATGCAGAATAATCTGTTATTTTGACAGAAACTTTACGATGTGATCAAAACAGTGAACACATATACACAGTGCTCGATCATATCAATGTATCGCCGCTCGGATATCGCATTCGTGCTTATGCGTAAATGGCCTTCATATCAGAGATAACTGGCTTCAAAATATTGTTGGCATGATTCGGAGGTCTGCCACAGTTCAGCACTTTATGATAGTTCATAGATATAACTAGGTTAGAATTACTTGTTAGTCTAGTTAAGATTATTATATATATACATGGTAAATAGATATAAGCTAGGCTTAATTAAGTTGTAATAAATAAATAAAACACAAAACCAATTTAAGAGTCTGAAATATGGGAAATAGTTGAGCCTCAAAAATATGATCATAAAGTAGTCTTTTATGACGCCCTTTGGCACAAGCAAAAACTGGAATTACGTCTGGCTATATAGCGAGCACCGGTGCTAGTCTTTATAACTGTGACACTGCAGTCGTTTAATGTTCATAGAAAGAGAGGAGGTACTTTTAAACGCGGCTTGAAGTTGACTTTGGGCGTCTACAGCAAGGAGCCATAAATATTCTTAGCAAATCGCGTCGACGACGAGTATTAGGGTTTAGCCCAGAACAACTTTTTGATGAAACCACACTTTGCACGCGACATACAGGCAAAAGCTTGCCCATTTTAAGTATATGAATTTTGGCAGATGCAGCAGTACCAGTCTCTAGGATAAGAGTTAGGTTCGAAGCCTTCCTGGGTTAAGTGAATAAGCGACAGTCTCTCCTCAGGGAGCTACGCTGTAGATGAAAATATTTTAACGATCTACGAGAATTTGGCTCTGACAAAAACTCCCAATCACTCCGGTATATATAACCGGCTACTGTGGGAGGTCCTCAATGACCAAAACGTCGATTTTCTTAAATATACATAAACAAATCTTTTTAAATACATTTTTTTAAATAAGAAAAGTAAATTATATATAGTACACACGCGACGTACGCCCGCAAAAACTGGCTATATAGCTTACCATACCTAAAGATTTTAACTAGGGCATTAAAAATACGCAACTCTTTCCATCAGTCACTATACTAGCAGCAATATGTGTGTATACATTAAAATACACTTATAATAACTTTCGGACGAAACAGTTTACTATGTTCATATTCAGTCTTTATGAATCGGCCCTTTCACCTATTTCATCAGTCCTTCAATGAAACTGACGAGCTGCCGGCTCAAAAATATCCGGCTTGCAGCCGTACTAATAGGAGAAGGTAATCACTAACTACAGGTACGTCCTCAATCTCGAAAAACTCTCCCCTTTAACAGGTATTAATGGCATTTGCCGGCACAACGAAGAGGTTCCTCGTATTTACTTTCGCATT
This sequence comes from Eurosta solidaginis, assembly GCA_029619165.1. Classification (NCBI taxonomy): domain Eukaryota; kingdom Metazoa; phylum Arthropoda; class Insecta; order Diptera; family Tephritidae; genus Eurosta; species Eurosta solidaginis. The sequence goes on from JARSSU010038646.1 coordinate 5,414, forward strand.
AGTTTCTAGGCTCAGATATCAATATCACTTGCATCGTGCTTATTTTAAAATAACAACGACACCATCTCCCTACATAGCCGCTGCATTCAGACGTAGTCAACACTTCATAACAGACCCAATATTCATGTGAATTGAGCTTGCTTTCTCTTGGAAGCTTTTCATGTACTGCAGCGATTACAAAAATAAACAATTGGTTGCTCGTACTTATGGGTAATGATAATAAGATATCGGCATTAACACTATTCGTTGCATGGAGAAGGAAAATTCAGGCCATCAAAAGTATAAATAACCAAACGCCATAGAAATGAGCCATAAAGAATTCCATCGCGCACCAGTGGATGGTTGCGGGAGTTCGAAGTAGTTATCTGTTGTACCATTTATATTCTATTTTTATGTAAATTTTTTTTTGTGTAGTTTATATCATGACGCTGAATTATTTATTTATTTATTGTGCAATGAAACTGCTTGAATGCATTAGCATGTGCAGTATTTGCAGTCTCAGCGCATATTAACGGCAGGCATACTTTCAGGCGTAACACAAATTCTATGCGCATTTGTTTGTGCGTGAATTTAAGTCACTGCGACATGCGATTGTAATTCGTTTGAGGTTTCTATGGCACAAAATTCTTCAAATATTCGCTTTGCCTGCTGCGATTTGCGGTTCATGCACATTTTCCCATAAACACCCATACAATCATATAATATGTATGTTAACATGTTGCCCTTTTTCCCCTGCAGGCTTTCTAACAAGTGCTATTTATCTCGCAGCCTTTTACTATTTTAATTTTTGTGTATTGTTAGCATAGCGGTTTGACTGTGATTTGTGTTTTTATGCATATACATACTTCTATCATTGACACACATACACACAAATATAGTTTCACCACATTTGCCAAAAATCAAAGGATTCCGAGGTTGAAAGTCATGCAGCCACAAATGCAATGTGTTTCGAATTTAACACTAAATGCGGCACATAAAACATTCAACACTTAATGCAAGTGGACTCTTATGTGTGAGTATTTGTGTACGTGTATGTGTGTTTATGAGTGCATGAGCATTCAGCATTGAAATTGATGGTTGCATATAACCACAATACCACATTGTCCAGTCATACCACATAGAGCGTGTACGTTGTTGGGCCCGTTAATGTTGGCAGCTCATAAAAGTCTGTTTGATGTTAATGATGATGATGCCTTTGCATTGTGATGTGATGTTATGCTTTGTCATGTGATGTGATAGTATTTTCATGCTGCTGTTGTAACATAAAAGAGATTTTTCCATGCAATGATTTTTGTAGTCTTATTATCGTTGTAGTTGTTGTAGCGTCTGCCTGGCAATGCTTGTTAATTTTTATATCATTTTCTATCTTATCACATGCTGTGTGAAGTAAATTACATGAGGTATTTATATGCATATATGTATGCGTTAGAGTGTGTATGTGTGCGTTTCCACTATCTAATGATTTCACTGCTGTCATCTATCTTACTGTGTTGCTCATGATGCATCCCAAGTACGTACGTTGGAATTATCGTTTGTCTAATAGTTAAATGGACTTGTACTATGGGCTGACCACATCATTAGTTGAGTTGAAATGAGCTTGAACCGGGGTGGTGATGGTGGCTAAAGAGAAAAACGTTGTTGCGATTTCATCGTTAGCTTGACATGTATAGAAGTTAATGATATGGGTAATTTTTTTTTAAAGGCCACTAAATTGAGATTATGACATGCTTGTGATACGCTGATTGACATGCCTTTAAAAAATTACAGATGGACTTGTCACTAGTACTAAAAGTTTTCGGCGGTGTAGTTAGTTGAATGAGCAAGCTGAATCGCAACTTTTTGTAACCACAAACGACGAAGCGAGTGCAGCAACAGCATATCAAATTTTTGAAATTTCAGAAAAAATGTTGCTCACAGATTTGGGAAAGGAAAAGAATGGAAAGAAAAGTTGTCGATTTGTTATCAAAGTGTTATACTTTTGCTATCGATAATAAGGCTTATCAATCAGCTATCGATTTCTAGGACTGATTATCGATTTTATATCGAAAAGTTATCGATTATTTATTGACGTGTTACCAAAAATTTATAGATTTGTTATAAAAAATATAAACATTTTTAGTCTGAGTATTAACCTGCGTCGATTTGTATGGACGAAAGTTAACCGAAATCGCGCAATCGATTTTTCGATAGGATTTGGGTTCAGGATAAAAAAGTTCCACTACGCATACCCATGGCGAAAGGGTCAAAAACTCAGTGGGTATTATGAATTTGTTATCGACGTGTTATAATTTTTATCAAAAAGTTATCGAAGTATATATTATTATTATTATTATAATTGTTACCGGATGGTTATAATATTTTTTCGAAAAGTTTTCATTTGTTTTATTATCATCTATATTGTTAATCGAGAAGTTATCGATTATTTATCAAAAAGTTACCGGATTATTATCGACTTATTATCAAAAAGTTATCGGTTTGTTATAGAAAAGTTGTCGATTTCCTAGGCGGACGCGTTTGTTATCGCCATGTTATCGATTTGTCAGCGACAATTTATTGGTTTCTAATAAAACAGATACCGATAAAGCTTCAATATAAAATCGTTGACACATCTGTCACACGTCTATAATAAGCCGATAAGAGACTAATGAAAAGCCGATCACAAACCAATATCGCGACGATAATAGCTCGCTACAGATTATAAAACAATTAGTTGTCGATGGTGCTCAAAATCGCGAAATTATTTTTTTCTGTGTTAAGTTACCGCTCTTGGGGTTTAATTGCAGCTACTTGGCGATATATAGTTAATTTGCATGCATGAGTTTTCTAGATTGGGATCTAACGAGCCCCCCTTAATATCTGCCATCCTAAGATGTAGAACTTGTACCAATTTTGTGGAAACCAAAATAAATTTAGGGAAGGATTTTCTTTGGAAAAGGGAGTAAGTCGGTACGCAGCTCGCTTCCAACGAACTATCATTGATTGTGGAAGTTTGGGCTCATTTATACGGAACAGTTGGGAGGGATGGCTTAAGATGTGAAACTGAGTTGTGAAGAATCCTGCAATGCGACTTGCATGCCTATTCTGTTCCTGAACCAACTAAACAAATACTGAGGTTGATAACGTGTTCCTGCCCTTCATTGGTGGTTCGAAGATAAATGGTGCAAAAACCCATGAACAGCTGTTTTGCTGGTACCTCAGTAGGAACAACAATATTGCTGTTCTCCAAGTAAGAGTGCAGTTTCTAGCGAAGTGCTACCTAATGTATATTTTGAACTTCTTACTGCGGATCAGAACAGACATGTGTGCGCGAAACCCAAACCGAAATCTTGTACCCTTGGCGTGGAAAATATCTACTGGTACGAGGCAAAGTGTAACAGTCTACGCTACACTTAATGACTACATGCGGAGGTTTGTAAGAGACACCTCCACTTCGTTCTGATTCCGAGAAAAATGGAATTTTAATCGGAAAATAAATCGGTTTTTTGTAATTTGCGTTTATTAGTAGACTGCTGAGAGGCTGCCCCCGTTGTGACATTTTTGAATACACTGCTAGAAATTTTGCAGGGTTCTGGCTATCGTGACAAGGTGGAGTCATGCGAATTAGCCTTTCAACCCTTTAGTGCTGCCTGCCAAAATTAAAAACCTGATGATTGAACTTGACAGCCAGATGGTATGGAATCTTAATGTAGAAGATAGGGATAGGAAAGCTGTGGTTTTCTTGAGAGAATTGAGTTCCCACCAATAAAGGCCGATAGTCCGGCGAACTTATTTACTCATGCACTACCCAAACTGAATGTGAGGGTTTGAGTGCTGTTTTTTGCAACGACATCGGCATTAGGAAAAAAATTGAGGTGTTCTTTAGCGATACGCCGCTGTTAGAGCATATAACACTTGGATAGACAAGTGACTATAATAGCGCTTAGCTCTTACACAGTGAGGTCGAGAACTGTCAAGGTTATTCCTCGTTGAATCCACTTTCGCTTGTAGAGATCTCTTTTTGACTTTTGATAAAAATTATTTCAGTTCCAGAACATAACACTCTTGAAACGCTGGTCTCTTGCGCCCTGAAGTTCAGTAGATACTTTGAAGTTCCGTTCTGCTTCAGTACAGGTGGACCTCGAATTAGCTAAGCAGCCTCGTTGTGTTTCGAGGTGCTTCTGGAAAGTTTTGATTCCAACCGCATGATGGAACTGCGAGGGTGTACGAAAGTTCATAATTCCATGTTATTGGATTGTTTGTAGATAAATATTCAGTACGAATCCATGCGTCGTACATCGGTATTTTGAACACTCCTAGCTGTGTAAGCTATATGGGGATTGAAGAGGTAAAGTCATCCAATGGTATATGCTCGGCTGTGCAGTTAACCCCACGACTCACTTTAATACTAGTGTGAAAGAATCTGCAATTTGACGATGATATATCTCCTAGTCCCATTCCAAGTCCCAGTCCCAGTCCCAGTCCCAGTCCCAGTCCCAGTCCCAGTCCCAGTCCCAGTCCCAGTCCCAGTCCCAGTCCCAGTCCCAGTCCCAGTCCCAGTCCCAGTCCCAGTCCCCAGTCCCAGTCCCAGTCCCAGTCCCAGTCCCAGTCCCAGTCCCAGTCCCAGTCCCAGTCCCAGTCCCAGTCCCAGTCCCAGTCCCAGTCCAAGTCCCAGTCCCAGTCCCAGTCCCAATCCCAGTCCCAATCCCAATCCCAATCCCAATCCTTATTGCAGCTAACCCCACTTCTCAGTTTAACAATAGTGTGAAATAATCTGTAATTTGATAATGATATATCTCCTAGTCCCATTCCAGTCCCAGTCTCAGTCCCAGTCCCAGTCCCAGTCCCAGTCCCAGTCCCAGTCCCAGTCCCAGTCCTAGTCCCAGTCCCAGTCCCAGTCCCAGTCCCAGTCTCAGTCCCAGTCTCAGTCCCAGTCCCAGTCCCAGTCCCAGTCCCAGTCCTAGTCCCAATCCCAATCACAATCCTTATTGCTGTGAGTTTATGTTTCCCTTACCTCTAAGCTAAAATATGCTGTGAATTCACTTACAATATATGTATAGTATGAATTTGGCTCTAGCCCTCTAAGCGCTATTGTCGTTTAAAAATTTCTGCTTTCGAAACTGTTTCTGTTTAGGTTATTGAAAGTATGCCGACTCTGTAAGTAATTGCCCATCGCCTATCTCTTGCTAAATAATAAAAAGTATTTTCAATTTTATAATTCAAATTTGTTTATTTCCTTTTATTGGTTATAGGATTTAAAGCCGAAAGCAAATTTGATTAGCAAACTTCAACCCAAGTACCCGTAATCATTGATAAGCTATTTACATTTTCTAAGTATAAACATTGAAATAAATTTTGGTCTCTAAGCTGATTATGTTTGCGGCATCCTTGTCGCTAGCCTAGAGCTGGAATATTGAATTATCTTGTTTATTTGTTATATGGTCGTATTATTAAAATATTTTTTGCTTGTTTCGTTTGGCTTATTTATGTCAACCCTCCTTTAGATTTAGAAGGCTGATGATGGAAGTAAATTTTACTTTTGGAATTTTTTGCATGGAAGCTATGATTAAAAGCTACTGAAATAAAATTTTGATTTTTATTATCAAGAAATATTTATGCGCAGCGGAATATTTTCACAAGAGCGCTAAATTTCGCGCTTTCTTTTTAAAGCATGATAAAGCTTTTAATACATAATTTGTATAGAGAACGAGTGGTGAGATATTATTTTAGTCTATCTTTTTGCAGCTAAATTCACAATATAATTCAATCATAGAAAACGGAGATGGACCTGCTTGGTTCCTCGGTCTGAGCTTCAACAAAATGTGGACTAACACATACGGAGGGAAATCTCTGGTGTTCTGCTGGCATAGCCATTCATCCTGATCATTTCGGTATACTTATTGGTGGGTCTATCTATTTTCCTTTAAGGAACTTACAATTTTGAGATTCGTGACAAAGTTAATATAACCATTTCATTTTCATGATAAATGTAAGGCGCGATAACCTCCGAAGAGATCTAGGTCGAGCTTCTCTTCCAATTTGCGCCGTGCTCCTCTTGATTTTTCCCTACAAATTGGCCGGACGGGACCTACATGTTTTATGCCGACTCCGAACGGCATCTGCAAGGCAGATGAGTTTTCACTGAGAGCTTTTCATGGCAGAAATACAATCGGAGCGCTTGCCAGACACTGCCGAGGGCGACCCCGCTTAGAAAAATTTTCTTCTAATTGAAAAATCTTATTTCTAAAATTTTGATGTTGCTTTGCCCGGGAGTTGAACCCAGGGCATACGGTATGATAGGCGGAGTACGCTACCATCACACCACGGTGGCCGTCATTAAAGGCATAAAAATATCGGAGTACACGGAATATAGCAGCGTTAAATTTCATGATCATAAGCACGCGAAACTTCCGACTGTTTCGATAAACTCGCGAGAAGCTGAGACTCGCGGTACATTTTTTCTGGAAAACACTATCGAGGGTTTGTAAGCTCTATTACGAACTGCAAAACTTTTCGCGCTACCTGTTGTAACTCTCGCAGTGATTTCAACAGACAGTTTCAACATGATGATGCCCTACGATGCCAATTACTCTCGGGGTCTCAAAGTTCTCGCCTTTGTTCAAGAAGAAGTCGTAAGCTCTAGTTAGTAATAACTTTGAAATGTGGCTCACGAAAATTGTATAAGGCCCTTATTATAAACTATGTGAAGCAAAATTTGTACAACAAAAGTGCGCTTATTATTTTCAGAGACATGTGACGCACTGTTCCAATGTACAGCATCTATTGATTGTTACCATGTTACGCCTAAAATCACACCACAAATACAATCGTCAACATTTCATCGATTTGAAGCACTTTTTACTTCACAGGCAGTTCATAATTGTCTGCAGCTAAACGCGCAAAATGTTTAACCTTTAAATTAGTCTCCCTAGTTGAGTCAGCGACAGAAAAAGCCTTGGTGCTCCATGTATTGCCCGCTTTGATCCTTCTCCTAGCTCACTTTGGGTATGTTGTTACTATAACTGACGTAATAAAAAATGTATCGTAATCTCGAATTCCCAAAATTACATTTTTTTTCATTAAAGCCTGCATGGGGAGGGATGTATCCGTCTAAGAAAAAGAGTACTAACAGATTCTCTAAGTCAATTTCTAGACGACTAAGTTTCAAAAAGTAATGCAAATTTAAGGTGCTATTTACCTTCGATGAGATTATGGCCGAGCTTGCCTTCTGAATGGCTGGACGGGACTTACATGTTTTAAGCTGACTCTGAACGAAATCTTCAAATGTTCGCCTTATCTCTGGTACCGCTACCTACGACACTGAAGGAAATCACTCAAACTTTGAAGTTCCTGATCAGCGGGAGCTGCTATCTTCACCATGCCACCGCCTAACTGTTCTCTGACTATTTGGTCCTTCGACTGCACGGCATCTACTCATCATTTCTATAAGCGGAAGCCATCCTTCAAATGATTTCATTTTAAATTCTTGCTTTCACCAACACAGATTTATCCATTCCCAGTTAAACCGATAATTATGGACCTTTTGTAGTAGAAGCTGCGAAAACTTATTGTAAATACACGAAAATGCACAAAAAAGGCCGACTTTTGCCTTGAACTTAACTGACAGTTAGTTAGCATAGAGAAAAGGAGAATTTCGATGACTTATAGATAATTGACTAATTGAAGACGGTGAAACGGAAATGGCTAGCTTAACAAACATGTTGGAAGTTCTAATTTCGCTTGTAGAAGAAGCAAAAAGGGAACTTTTTCGATTAAATGGCAAGACGTAGTATTTGTAGTCACCAAAGAGCGAATTGACGCAATCACGCCAAGACAGCAGCACAACATTGACGTTGAATGTAAACTCGAAGCTGTAAAAGACTTTGTCTTTAAAGAAACTAGCGCAAAGGGCATAGCTTCGAAATCAAACGGAAAATGAATCGTAATAACATGTACTTGTTTGGACTGAGTAGACAACTGAAAAAGCAAACTCTCTCTCTCTCGACATGTATTGTTTATGGAGGGTGGCATGCTCATAAGCATCGCTTCTGCCTATCATTAGCAGCAAGTAAATATTTCGCAACGTCAATGCTTATCACATACATACATACATTTTGGAGCAGCTAACAATAAAACCAACCCACACAGTAAACTTATTTAAATATTTTTATGTTATCTCTTCTTTAATGTTTGCAGAAATTTTGATACTTAAAATGTCCCAAATTGATGAACGGTTGGCTTCACAGCGCCTACCATAGGCGTAGCCAGGCTCGAAAAAGGGTAGCTTCTCAATTTATACACCTAACTAAATGAAGGATAACACAGTCCGGCAAAATTTTAAATAGTCCAGATACAGGTATGAGCTTATTTTCTTCGAAAGATCTTCGGTTCACAAAATATGGTCAGGTGTTTCTGTTTGCTCTTATTTTATGAGATATTCTTGGATAGAGGTACGTTTTCCGGCTGCACTCAATACGTAATTTTGCCACGAAAACTATTTCTCATTAAAAATCTACAAATACTTATTGAAAGCCCAAGGATTTCGCTCTTAATTTGTTCCGCTATGGATTTACTTGTGATATATATGTTTCTATACTCTGGTTTCTGCTGCAACTAAAGCAATATATGTAGCATAGTTTCAGGCAGACTTTTCTGCTTAACGTTTGGAGTTGTGTAGCATTTGGTAGAGCTATCCAAAATATTCGAATAATTCGATTAATCGAATAATCGAATATTCGATTTTAGATGTTTGTACGTTTAATTATCGAATTTCACTTTTCGAATAGTTGATTTATGCAGATTATTCGAATACTCGCATCTCAACGATCGGAAAATATCAGTTCCGCCAACCGTTAAATTTTCTAGAAATAGGACTAAGACAATTATATAATAACGAAAATAGTGGCACGGCAACGCGGGCACTTCAGTGAATATAGTCATATATGCAGCATTACAACAATAACGTTTTGTAATAGACAACATTACTCGACCTAATATCTATCAAAAATCCTTAAATGCTGTAGGTGCGAAAAAATAAGTAATTTAGGCAAAATGTTAAAGCCGTTTGATTAAGCAGTTGCTTAAGTACCCTGAAATATTAACACAAACTGTGACGCTGTTGAAATAGTCCCCAAGATCATTATAAAATCTCCACAAAATGTTCAGACGAGCCACGAAATAGTCTCCAAAGTCATCCCGAAGTTACCCCGAAGTGATCTCTAAATGACCTCAAGAGAATCCTGAAATGGCTGCCAAGCTCATCAAGGAATGAACAAAAATTGACCCCGAAACAACCCCGCAAGAACCACGACAAAATTCCCCAAACGATCCATACATAGCCCCAAATTATTCCCGAAATAACCGCAAATTAGTCATTGAAACCATCGCGAAATTACTCCGAAGTGATCCTTTAATGATCCCGGGAGAATACCGAATAGTCCCCAAGATCAACGGGGAATTACCATTAAACGACGTCGAAATGGTGCTGGAAGAACCAAGAAATAGTCCCCAAATGATCTCGACTGTCTCTACAACCATCCCAATATGAACCTGAATGGCTCCTGAAACCACCCAAAATGACAACCAAATAGTCCTTAAAACTTTCTGCGAGTGACCGAAATAATCCCGAAATTACGACGGAAGGCAATGCCCTACCTATCTTATCGCCCTGCTACGAAAATAATATAGATCAGAGTTATTAATTTGCTATCTGCTGCGCTCTAAATCACGACATAGTTCATAGCATCGCCTGAGCATTACTATCAGTTTTTGTGCAATTGCTCTACTCAATAATCTATTCATATTCAGAGCCGAAGCAGTAGCAGACAATATTTTTCGTTGCTACTGCTGCTCTGGAGAAGCAAACACAAGCACACAGATTGGTTTAACATGGCAGACATTGAGTTTTTATGCTTAATATTGTAACGAATTTCGGAAAATTCTAATTATTATGCAACTTCTGTTAACTTTCGAATCGCTGAACTGAATAAATAACTCCAATATTCAGTATAGCAGTATCACATTTATTTACAATTTTACTGTAGTAGTACAATACTCGCGTACTTCACTAATAGGTGGTAAAATCATCATCAATTACTAATCGATCATCGCTTTCACCGCGCTGCTTTTATACTCTCAGTTAGCCTCTTCACGAACATGCCTTCCGGAACAGTTGTATCTCATACTTGGTTATTTAGCTATATACATGTATAGCTGTAGTTTATGTTTTTCTTCTAGCTATATGCATGTGTATGTGTGAGTAACAGCTTCTCCTCTTAACTGATGATAAACGTGATGTGTGATTGTTTCTTCGCTTTTATCTGCTGACTTCATATATGTATGTGAAATAATCTCTTCGCTTGAAGCTGCTGGTTATATGTGTTGCCTTCTATTCTTCGTTGTATTCTATGTATGAGTGTAAATGGCTTATACTATGTTCAAACAGAAAAATAAATTGAGGAAATTTCGATTTAAATTGAGTGTTGTTCATACAACTCAATTTAGCTTACACAGTAGTAATTTGATAGCTGGCTGGCTCTTCTCTACAGCAACAACATACCTTTGTTCAGACTGTCAGAATGTGTGAGTTGGTACTAAGCGAATGGAATGGAATGAAAACATAAACTTTGGAATTTTTGTGTGTTGTAAGAGAATGTGTTCAATGTTTTGGTTTCATTTTGAGTTTGCCATCTTCTTTTGACAATCCCTACCCCATTGAAATGAAAAAAAAATAAAATCAGCTGATGAGATGAGCCAACCATATATTTGAGCCATGCGTAACTGACGTTTAAATCTACGCAATAAACACACTTTACAAGGTAGCATTTGCAGTTTGAAACAATTTATTACGCAATTTTTTTTTAAATTGTAAATTTATTATTACAATTTATTATATGATAAATTGCGTAATAAATTGCCCAAATGGTATAAATTGCCTATTTGGTGTGTGTTTGTACATAGTATTACTGTCGCTGTGTTTATTTACTAACAGCGTATGATGTTAGAAATGCTAATATCTGCAACTGTTTAAGCCGGCTCCATCCCCATTAGACGGCGGCAATTCCTATGCGCAGCCGTGCGCGGCGAATGGAAAGGTGCCAACGAACACCCACCACTGCCATCGGCGAGGAACAATATTCCATTCGCTAGTCAAGCATTATCAATCGGCAACCGCGGACGCGTCTTCTGATATATACGTTTATTTTGAGTTTACCTCTTGTATATAATTTTACAAGTTAATATCGTGAAGTTGTGAAGAGCGAATATCTAATTTCAATATTTATGAAAACTAAAGGATAAACCTTAATTATAAATAACATTAAAGAATTTATAACGTTTTAAGAAAAACCCCAACAGCTTTTTATTAGCGAAGTGAAGAATGTAGCGAAGGAAGACCCGGTGAATTTGTTCAGCAACGAAATGTATATTTCAGCATTCGAATTATCGTTAAGCAGCGATTGTTCGAGTAATCGACAACGAACAATTATTCGAATAATCGATTACGTATGATTAATCCGTTTTAACAAATCGAATTCTGAAATTCGAATGTAAGATTATTCGAATAATTCGAGTATTCGAATATTGTATGGAGAATATTACACTTTAAAGAGCTTTAAATAGTTTGAAAGAAAATTTTCAAAAACTAAAAGTGGTTTTTGTAATGGAAAGAAGTACTCGAGACAAAAAATAATAGTGAACATACCAAAATAACCCGTTTTTGCCACTTTAAGGTATACATATCTAAAAACCAGAACCAAACAAAATCGGTTACTGCATTTAGATTCAGCATATTTCACAAAAAATTGACTAATTTCTGAGTCTAAACTTTGCCGATCTGTTTTATTTTTAAGAGCCCTATCTGAAATGCTTTTCTCTTCCCTGCCTACGCCTATGACACTTATTACCATTAAACAATTTGGTGAATTTCATTGTAATGACAAAGTAAAATATCGTCGACGCGGCGACTAAACCTGCTAACTCCTCATAAGAAAATTTTGCAGTAAAGCGAAAGAACTCAATTTAATGAAAATGTTGAAAATATATGTGACCCGGCCTATGAAAAGGTGGCTTATGACTAAAAAAAAATAAAACTACTAAGAAACTGAAGAAATGCATTGTTTATCTTTAACAGCTGTTTCTCGCAATTTCTTTTTTGAGTCATAAGCCACCTTTTCATAGGCCGGGTCACATATGAAGTTAGCAGCTTTTAATAATTTGGTTGGAGTAAACATGCTTTATTTTTGGTAATTCTTAGCGAGTCTGGATACGATTTTCTCTTACTACTATGTGCAGAAATCGTCCCCCATTATCGGTATCAAAAAGTCGCTTTGAGTGAAAAGTGAAGTTAGCAGCTTTTACCGCGGTGTCGACGATATATTAAGTGGGTGTTAAATACTGTGAGTGTAAAATACTACTTAGCTATTTATCTTAGTCACTGAAGCGAAAGTGTCGTTTATCAAACACAAATACGACCGTAATTACATTTTTATTGCCTTAAGTGGGTAGACAAGACACATTTTCAATGTCGACAATTGATAATTTCTTCCTAAGAATATGAATACTTATAGCTTTTAATTTGCATTATTCCATTGATACATAAATTTTATGGGTTTATATTTGGTAAAAAAATGTATGTGTATAATATTTTGTTTCAACACCAATATAAATTATTTAATTTCATATAAGTAAATACGTTCATTTTAAATGACATTCACATTACAGCTGAAAATGTTTAGTTTCGATAGTATTGACGTTAATCTCAGTAAACTAAGTTATAGTTTTCGTACTGAATTATGTCTATTACGAGTTGTGGAACAGAATTCAAGGTTAACATACAGAGCTGCTCAACCCCTCTTCACTTACGGCACTTTTTGTTTTGCCCTGAAGAATAGTCACAGATACGAATTCACATTTTGAATGAAACAATTCTAACAGTCCCACATGCCCTCACATATAATTCGATTCATATGAAAGTGCATGAATTTCTTATGAAAGTGCAAAGAAAAAGCACTTCCATATGAAGCCAAAGGCACTTGGGTATGATATTCAAATTTTACACTAACAAATTGAGAACAAACAATTTTTCCAACATATTGTGGCACTGAGAAAAATTTTAATTCAAAAGTTATTCATTAAGGGGACCATCAAAATTATTTAAACATTTAAAATATTTTTTTATTTTTTCAATTAAAAAAAAGTTTCAGTGTATATATAATTTTGTATAAGTATTGTGATTTGCACTCAAAAATAAAATTTTTTGAACAAACCTGCTATGGAATCGTAACATAGGATCACGGATCGAAAACGGTTTTCACACAAGTGATCAAAATATATATTATTATAGATTTAGTGAGTACGCGTTGTCTCTAGTTCACATATTTCATTAATCCAATGCACTATTTCAGAGTTATTGTGATTTAAAAAATGGCATTCGATCACGGATCGTATGTAACGATTCGGCCCCTGTTCATATACATATATCTTTGCGCAAATTTTAAAACTTTTAGTAGCAACAACTTTATTCCTTAGTCAAGGACCTTAGATATTAATTTATAATGATTTTAGTTAGACTCGCCTTTTCTTATTAGAATCCCGTTATTAGAAAAGGTCGCTATGCAAGCTTGCTATTTTATCGGTTACTGAAGGAAATGGACAATCAAAAAAGTGTATGAGATGACGTGGTGGTCCCACAAACTTCCACTTAATTAAACCACGGTATTTATGTGCTGACTACAAATAACATACACACACTGCTTGAGATGCTAGGAGGGCATTCAATTTTCGTATTAAGAGTTTAGAGAGCGAGGTGGCCTGACGTAGCAGTATGCGATGGACAGAGTGGGTGAGAACGGAGGGTGTCGGAGGTTACCCCTACAGGGACATGACTGGCAATGGTGTAAGATTCACAGCAGCGGGGGATAAACGCTACAACTGCCGTTAGGGATATTTCGCCATATCGATGCTTTTACTCGAAATACTCGCAATCAGATCGATCACGTTGTGATAGACGGACGGCATGCCTCCAGTGTTTTAGATGTGCACACGATCCGAGGACCTAACATCGACTCGGACCATTATCTCGTGCAGCCAAAATACCCACCCGCCTCAACGCGGCTAAAACCAAGGAACAAAAAACACAAGGAAAGCTTGACGTCGAAAAGCTTCAATCACAACAGACTGCCAATGATTTCGCAACTCGACTCTCACACCTGCTCTCTGAGAGCACAACTCATCCTGAAGGAATACAGGAGCAGTGCGAGCATATCTCCATAGCACTTCCTACTGCCGCCGAGGAAAAAATTGGTTACCGGCGGCCACGAAAAAACAACTGGTACGATGAAGAATGCCGCGTTGCAACCGAAAGAAAAGACGCTGCCTGCAGGGCTACGTTAAAAGCGAGCACGACAAGAGGAGTGTGTGAACGCTATCGTGAGTTGAAAAGGGAAGCGAGACGCCTTTTCAGGAAGAAAAAAGCAGAAAGGCGTGAGTGCGAGGAGCTTGAGCTGCTTGCCACCAGGAATAACGCCCGAAACGTCCCTACATTTAATGGTCCAAATTACTTCAAAATCCATCGCTGGATTTTAAGTTCCTCTAGAATTTGCTTTATCAATGTGTCACCTACCATAAAATTTCATTGCATAGTTTCGCACTATTTCGCCGGGCTTGAAAGAACTTTACAATATCTCTCGATGCACGGGCCATTTACTGGATTTTCCTCTTCTTTATATTACATTGTAATCGGGTTATCAATTATCCTCCAAGTTTTACATCTTTTGCCTGCCGTGGTTTGATCCATATTCCAAGTTTCTAGCTCTCAGGCAAAGAAGCATTGGATAGTTTTTGCTCAGGGCCGACCATATATCCATACTGTGTTCCCGGTCATTAAAGGATAGAGAGAAACAAAAAGGCCGATGAGTTGACAAACGCTGGCACAGCACTCGAAATATCGACCGTAGATGCCTCAATACGCTTGGGAGAAATGAAAAGCAGACAAGAGCTGCATATGACCCATCAAACTGGCAAGGCCTGGATACGAGCGCAGTGCTGGAGAAGAAGACTTAAGGCTTATGAAGGCTGTATTAACTGTACACTACCTTCTGGCATCAAATGCTTATAAATGAGGCCTCGTCACAAGATACAACGGTCGAGTACGTTATGTGTTCGTCTACTGCGCTCGCGCGGCTAGGCTCCAGCTACTAGAGGCGACAAAGTTGTCAGATATCGCGGCAGCAGTTAAGCTAGGTCCTAGAAAACTAGTATTCAACAAGAGGGCGATGTTGTTTTAGAACATAAGTCTTTGTACCTAATTGGGGTTTTCCTTTTGATAGTCAAACAATTTCTGGCAGCACTATCGACACATTAAATCTATGTGAGGTCTTTATTGATCGACCAGTTCAACCTAACCTAACACTGGGGTGAAATATATGCTTAGACGTAATCTACCTAAAGGTATCTTTATTCTAACAATTTGAGTTATAAATACTTTTTGGTCTCTGGCAAGAAAACATTGATTTTAAATAGCTTTCAAATTTAAATTATTGCAAGTTTTTGAACTCCAATATAAAATTTGTGTCCTTGTCTCGTTTTAATTGCATTTATTATTTGAGTAGCGATTCTTGTTATTTTGGTTATGTCAATTCTAAGAATGTAATTTAAATGTTCAGTCATGCTCTGTAATTTAATTTCAATTAAATATTCATTACTACTGTCCTTGTTATATCAATTAAGAGTTTGAGCAACATGTTGGTTGTACTAGAATCACATTTTATTAAAGAAGTTTTCTTTGTTTCTTTACAAGCTTATCAATTACAACCGACCATAGCTTGGGCTATCTGTCTCTTTGCTGATAATATTACCTCCCTTTAGTAAAAATCTTATTAAATTTGTTTCAAGTAAAATGAGATGATGTCAGCATTTTGTTGTTGGCCTACATTGAATCAGAAACAAGAAGTTATTTTCACTTAATTAAATTTAAATTAAGTGCTTTGAACTAGGATGGATGGATATGGTACAGAATAAAATTCCTTGATTGCGTAGGACCTATTTATTTCGACTAATTTATTATTTCGTCACTACCACATGACAGTAAGTTACACGTACGAATAACACGATTGGATGCCTTGAAGGCGTTTGTTGGGGGGTATTTTTCCATAGAGAAATTCCGTTGGAGCTTTGGGTGGTGTGTGGAAGTTAACGCATGCGGTAAACGTTTCTGATCACTGAAAGGTAAACGCGTGAAAATCATTCATTTTGCTAGCAAAGTAAGTATGAGAGGTGAACCATCTGGCCAGGTCAGTCAGACATAATCGGCTTAAAGGCTTGCTAGTGCATTTAATATGTAGAAACTAAATATCGTACTGTAACGACTTTTGGGAAATTCCGCTTACTTGAAACCTTCTGCTAACGTTCGAATCGCTGAACTGTCGCATAAATAACTCTAATATTCAGTATTGCAAAATGGTCATTATTATGCTAGATTGGGAGTAGAACAATTCACAGTTATACTTCACTTCGCAACTAATAGCGTGTTCAAATCAAACTGATTAGTCATTCCTCAGCTTGCGCTGCTTTTATACTCTCTGTTGTCTCGTCCGCATACTTCTCCTAAGCTCTAGACGTTTTAGCTTCTAGAACGGTTTTAGCTTCTAGAACGGTGAGTAACAACTTCAGCTGATGACTACATGTGTGTGTGTGAGATATCTCTTCACTTCGAGTTACTGGTTATATGTGTGCATGTACATAAGTTTGGCTACTTACTGTATTTGTTATTGTGATTATTTACCAACAGCATAGTGATGCCAATACTCGTCACAATACGATGCCACTTTTGATAGGCATTTGTCTTAGGTCAAACACTTTGCGAAGTATATAAACCTGCAAAATGTAACACAGTTATTCGTTATGTGGGTTGTGCGTTAACATTGTGCCATTCTAAAGAAAACTCATTAATGACGACAATGCCAAAACTTTTAAGTCATACGAGTTGATAGCATTACTCGAAATGTCTCGGTTCTTAATGAGGATGATGTCTGTGCTCGGTTGTTCAAGTCTCTTTGCAGGTAAAACCGACATCGTGTCCAATTCGTAGTATTAGAGGGACTTCAACGCCAAGTACTGTCGTTCACGCCTGTGTACAAACGTCTCGCCATAATCCACATAGGTATATATAAACTGAGCCCGTGATTCCACGGAGCCCATATAAGGGTAAGGAAATAAGGTGTTTTTTAAGACCAGACTTTAAACTTCAACATCCAAAGGGTCCTTAATATTTAACAGTGCGTGTTAAATTTCCACTAATTTGGACATCTTAACAGTAAACTGATTGATGTAGCTTTACCTTCCAGTTGCTTAGGTTGACATCTTCGTATGACACGTTACGACAAAATATAATCATCATCTATTTGATCCGAAGGAACACGAGCGGCCCCACAACCACATTCCAACAGAGCTGGTGGCTTTTTTTGATGACGTACGGACGGCAAACAAATGAATATAGTGAGCATAACTTTGGATCAAATCGAATACGACGAAATTAGTGTGCAGATTACGTTTGGGATGAAAGCAAGGCGGCTTTTTAGGAAGAAATAAAATAATAAAGGCAAGAAGGCGAAACTGCGGTGAGCTATAAACCAACAGTAATAGCACTTGAAATTTGTATAAAAAAATTTAGAGGAAGATCGAGGTTTTCAAACCCAGGGGATAGTTTTTTAGGACGATGATGCCCATAGAGAGCATGGATTAGGAAGGAGGATATAAACACATTCATATTTATCCTTAAAATTCGTAAAATATAATTAGGTCTATAAGGCATAATATGCGAGATACTGAGAGCTACCGGTGATCGACAAAGCCTTATCAGTGCAGATAAAGTTTAGCAAATCTGCTTTCGGTAAAAATTTAATTATGCAAAAAAAATCCGGGGAAAACAGGGAAGGATCTGCTTTAGCCTTAAGAAATCAAGCGAGGCCTCAAATAGCTTTACTCCTGTAGATATGCAACCACGGATCGGTTATGGTGCCAAAATTGTGCGGGGGGATTTTAACGCCAGCGTGGGAAATGAAAAAGCGTTTTAAGCGAAAAGCTTAAGGCTTCTTCACTAGAAGTGATTATGAGCTTCATCGTGTAGCGAAGAGGGAAGATACACATCTAGTTAGCAGCGACAACACCTCGATAGCAAACCGATAACTCGTCGATGACAAATCGGTAGCATAACCTTTGTTATCGATATCAAGTTTATAAGAAATCGATCACAAATCGATAATTGTCTACATTTTGTCCATAACAAGCCAATAATAAACGGATGGCATACCGATAACTTATTGATTAAGGTTGTATGCAAAAAAAGGTTAGGGGAAGGGTACGTGCCCCCAGTTTGGTGGTATAGTATGCCCTCTACAATCCATGAAAAGGACGCTTCCATAGAACGCTTTGAATATCGCGAAGCTTTCTTAATATCCATTAGCAAAAAGAGACTAAAAGCCTTCGCTCATCCAAATATTTGGTACTTATAATTAAAGATTCAGACTTGCTAAGCCCTTTATTATCCAGACCTTTCCAACTCCCAAGCGCATACATAAGACCCAAGTAAAAAAAAACATATCCCAAAAAGATAGTTGTCGGTTTCAAGGGGCTTACGCTAATGTCAAGGTGTTGCCAGCGCAATTTATTGCGTTCCAAACCAGTTGCTAGCCTAAACTACTCGTATCGAATCCTGCTTATTTATCAGGTGAGCTTCTGGCGATCATAAGCTCCTCACAAAAAGAGGAGGTTGGATTACATCGAAGGTGCATTGTGGTCATATCAAATTAATCTCACGATGATCGCATTACAATCTTATTGGTCCTATTTTCTACCTGATCTATAACCGGAAAGGTTCACCAACTACGATAAAACTACTCGAATCTTCCCCTTAACGCTACAAGTAGAAGAAAAAGAAAACTGTAAAGCAGTTTCTGACAGTTCAAAAAGGATCTGCTTCTACTTTGCAATATATGTTTTAAGCAGGCCCGACGAGAGGGGGATTCCGGACCTCTGAATTTTGTCTTTCTGAAAAGGGGTTCTCACTAATGTTTTCTGAAAAAATTTGTTTCTGAATTTTTATTTTCTGATTTTATGGGGGGCATCGCGATATCTTCTGCCTTATAAGATGATTGAAGTTGATCAGGAACCAATGGGAGACAATTTTAAACGAATGCAAAACAATTGCTATTCAATTGAACATCTCGTCAAAGTTTTCCGGACATTCGAAAAAGAAAACCCAAAAGACGTTTTGAAGATAATGGAAATGAGATGATTACGGATGATTCAGACTCCTTTTTTAAAAACAATACATTCTTGGTGATTGTTGATTCGGTAATCGCTGGCATTACTGAACGGTTTACAGATATGAGAAATTTGAGCGAGACGTTTTCCTTTTTGTTGCAATTTGAAGACATGGATGAAACTACAGTTCGGGCGAGCGCAGCAAGATTTGTCGAAAAATACAAGTCGGACGTTTCTCAAAGCATATAATGGCGAAATAATTCACTTGAAACACATTTACGAAACAAAATTTGATCAAGATCTGTCACCATTGGAATTGCTAAATGCTAACTATATTCAAAATCTGTATACAATTTTCCCCCACATTTGTGTTGCTTTACGTATCTTTTGCGCTATAACCGGCACTGCAGCTAGTGTAAAACGTTCTTTCAGCGTCCCTGCAAGAATCAAAAACTTGCATATACCGTGTTCATCTCAAGAGCGAGTTTCAGGACTTGCCACGCTTTGTGTTGAATCCGTTTTGGCAAGACAGTTAAAAATCGACACTGATGATGGCACAACGCCGAAACCGGTTTGGTCTCGAAACCAAATTCGACAATGGATGACGGAAAATAGCTCCAATATAAATAAAATTTTTATATTGTTATAAAAAATTTTGATGCGCAAAAAGCAAGAAAAGCCACTCTTTGATATCCGAACCTTCTATATTGAATAATAAAATTTATAATCATCACTATATTTATCAGAAATGTTCTAAAATGTTACCAAATACATAACTGGAAAAGATTATTTGAAACAATATGTCGCTGGTAAAAGAGAATTTTATTTCTACGTTAAAATAAAACAGTATAAATTGTAAATATTCTGTGTTAATTTTATTTACAGCTCTTAGTCCAAAAATCATTTAGTTAATGTGGCAAACATTTTGTTGATGTAATCCATCAATAATGATTCATCAATGAGACGTCATTAATTAAAATTAATCAAATGTATTAGTGGTTTTTTACAGGTGGCCCGTAAATTGTGTAGTCCCGGGCCCGGATTTAGTCCCTACGGCCCTGGTTTAAGCTCTCTATAAAGTTGTGCTCTCATTAAACAGTTCCCGAGACCATTGGGGTAGTATCTTAATAGTGATATTTTCTTGATATTTCACATTGTTTTCTTACGAAGTACAAATGCAGTATTTCTATCGAAAATAAATTTTTTACCGAAACATATATGAAATTGTTCTAGTTTTTGCAAAAAATATTCGTACTACCCTGCCTATCTGGACTTAGTCTTTTCTTAATGAACTGTAATGACCTCCCACGCGAACAAATGAAGCGTGCTAGTTTTCCGCTTCTACAAAGGTTGTCCCTATATATGTGCTGGTTGCCCTGCAAAACATCATGCGATTAATCCCTAAAGAGAGTGATATGCGATTATTCTCTTTTGCCTTTATTGGGGTATAATTGATCCCCTCTAGTCCCTTTGGGTTCAGTGGGATAAGTCAGTTTGAAACTTATGTAGCAAGTTTTAAGAAACAAGGATCTGTCCCCTAGTATCCGTAGCGTACAAAGAGAACCTGACCGCTACTACCCATACGGGTGCAAAGGGGCCTTGTCCTACAGTGCCTGCTCAGGTTTTCTGCGCCTATTATTGTTAAAACTTCTTTAGAGACTTTGGTAAACTATGGTCAACTGTGGTCTGGTAAAGTTCTTGTCAAACCCAACAAAACGACAACGAAAAATATCAATCTCTTT
The DNA here is from genome assembly GCA_029619165.1 of Eurosta solidaginis. Classification (NCBI taxonomy): domain Eukaryota; kingdom Metazoa; phylum Arthropoda; class Insecta; order Diptera; family Tephritidae; genus Eurosta; species Eurosta solidaginis. The sequence continues at coordinate 26,392 of JARSSU010038646.1, forward strand.
TAGGCGCAGTAGCACTCCAAAGTGGAATGCGCAGTAGCTATGCCAACGACTATCGCAGAAATTGTAAAATTCAAAACGGAATCCTCATTATCAACTTTTGTAGTTTTATAATGTTCCTTCACTATCTCTAGTGCACTAACATTTTGCGGGGAATTGTTGTTCGCATACTCCTTTGCGACTCATCCCGGATTCATTCCAGGCAAAACGCATTTTTTTGCAGGGTATCGGGCAAAACATGCGATAAGTCTTGAATGAGTTGAGGTGAGTCACAAAGGAGTATGCGTCTATAGACAGCTTGGATCTCTTCATATGGGTTGAAGATGTCACTTTTGTTTGAGCATGCCCTTTGGAGAGCATAAGGCTGCCCGAACATGTTAATTGAGGTTGCATAAAACCGTATGATAGCAAAAGCTGATATTAAGTAATAAACCTATTTTAAGCTTTATGGGTCATAGGAGCAGCAGTGCTATTCCTTTAATCAAGTACAACAGTTTATGTTGGGTGGCACACTTTTCGAACTGCTCAACTCTCCCACGCCTAAATGAGTGCTTTGCCTAATTTAGTGCACATTTGAAATGTCAATTGCTGCCAGTTGTTTTTTTGCTGTTGTGACAGTGCTTGCTTGATTATTGCGTGCATAACTCTTTTTTTCATTTTTTTGCATATCTTTCTCTTCTATATTTTTGTATGCATTTGAATTTTTAAATGCTCACACTCTAACGGTAAGTTAAGTTCAGACAAAATCAACCCATATCACCAAACTTAAGCTACTGCGTCGCCCTTTACTGTTGTCTTAAATTTCTTGTTTGTTTTTATTTCTTTGCTGTTTTTCATTACACGCGTTTCACTGTTGCGCATTTTATTGTTGAAACATGTCGCTTTTTATTTCTTTTTTTGTTTTGTTGAACTTTGTGTCGGTTTTTGATTGCTGTTGCTTTCATTTGAACGCGTTTGCGCATTCAGCGTGGAGATGATCCTTTTCCATACATTTATTTATAACAACAAATTATATATTCAACATATGTATGTAGTAATGTATGTAAGTATGTAAGGCACTGTAATATGTTAGTATGATTGTTTATGCGTGCCACAGAATAAATCATGCTTTTGGTGAATCTTTGGTCGTTGTTTGGCTGGAGTTTTATCTGTTTTTATCCCCAAAAGATTGTTGGGCGCAGAAGAGTGTTAAGCGGTGGTTCCTTGTTTGCTTGGTATTTGTATGCATGTGTGTGTGAACGTATTCGCATACCTACTACGTTCATATGTGCATTTATGGATAGAGGCTGCCCTTTATGTAATCACTTCGGTTGTTGGTTTTTTGTTTTTAGGTATTGGGTACAGATTAAAGGGTGATCCAATCAAATTAATTTTTATTTATTTTATTTTTTTTTATCTATTGTTCTAATAGTAAGACTCCTCGGTGCTTGAATTTGTGCTAGATATTTAACGATGGATGTGGACAAGAGACGGAATATAGTAGATGCATTGTTCCTCACCCGAGAATATATAGAGAACGGAGTCCATGAGAGCTAAACAGCCTGAACAGTATAGAGCCTGGCAAAGCAGCAGGACCTGATAGGATACTAACAAAACATAAGATTGGTTGCTTATACACAGCTGCTGCATTATAACAAATGCCTGGCATCTAGGATGATTCCAACAACGTGGAAACGCACCTCGTGCTTATCCCGAAAGACAAAGGCGACCCGGATCTCCCGTCGTCTTTCTGGCCATTATGCATGCTCGAAATGGCAGGGAACATGATGGAAAGACTCCTAAAACAATGACTGATAGCATTCACTGAGTACGGTGGAGGTTTATCCCATCAGCAAAATGTCTTTAGCAAAGACCACTACCTTATAGACGAAATAGCCGAGGTAACAAATGATGTAAGAAAAACACGCCGTACTGCGCAATGCAAATGTCTTATAGAACACGCTGGACCTAAAAGATGCCTTCAACTCCATCAGGTGGAATTACATGACGTAAACCCCTATCAAATTGTCATATTAAAGGATTACCTAAAATATGCATGGCGGTGCAGACACCATGTGGGGTCCTCACCTCTTGAATGCTACGTATGACAGCCTTCTGCGCTTGCATATGCCGGAAAGCACTTATCTTATCGCTTTCGCAGATGACGTGACAACAAGCCTATCACAGCTTAATTAAATCAAGTAATGCGCAGAGTTAAGAGTTGGATGAATGACTAGAACTTGAGCTTGCAACACCGAAAACTGATATCGGTATTTTTTCGAAGATAACATTTCCCACGATAATCAGTATAATAGTTGGGGACCAGCAAGTAGAAAGGCGCATCTGTACGAAATACCTCGGAGTAAGGCTTGAAAACAAACTTACTTACTTACTTTATTGGGCTTAACCGTCTAAACGGTTATGGCCGTCCAACAAGGCGCGCCAGTCGCTCCTTCGCTCCGCCAACCGGCGCCAATTGGTCACACCAAGAGAGGTTAAATCGTTTTCCACCTGGTCCTTCCAACGGAGTGGGGCCGCTCTCTACCTCTGCTTCCATAGGCGGGTTCCAATAGAAACACTTTCTTGGCCGGAGCATCATCTTTCATTCGCATAACATGGCCTAGCCAGCGCAGCCGCTGTGTTTTAATTCGCTGGACTATGTTGATGTCTGCGTATAGCTCGTACAGCTCATCATTAAATCTTCTTCGGTACTCGCCATCGCCAACGCGTAGAGGTCCATAAATCTTTCGAAGAACTTTTCTCTCGAACACTCCCAAAGCCGTTTCATCTGCTGTGTCATGGTCCATGCTTCTGCCCCATATAGCAGGACGGGTACGATAAGTGACTTGTAGAGTATGATTTTCGTTCGCCGAGAGAGGACTTTACTTTTCAATTGCCTACCTAGTCCAAAGTAGCATTTATTGGCAAGATTGATTCTTCGCTGGATTTCAGTGCTGATGTTGTTGCTAGTGTTGAAAGCAAACTACATTCTCTCTAAAAAGAAGAAGGTATGAATGTAGCTACCCCTAAAGGCGCGAAACGAGTCTAAACGACGCTGGAGTCAGCAACGAGCTGTAGTGCTGCAGAAAGTGGTCAGGAACTGTTTTCGAGCTTGAGAAATGGTTGGAGCGGCTACACAGAGAGGCAGAATTCTATCAGAGCAGCACCCTCTTTTAAATATTTTAGCAGTAGAACATAACCTGAAAGTTTTATCAGCTCCGTCTCGAACCAAGACTTCTCAAACCTAGATTGAAGAAATTCTTCAGCATACAAGCAAGTCTTCTGACACGAATATTATCCAGTTCACACACCCTGTAGGTATTCTCGCACAAACAAACTCACTCTCCCAAAGCGTCGCAATCAAGTCCACGAGTGGTTTGCTGGTTTAAAGGTAGTACTTAAATTACTGAGTATTCTGTAGTCGACATGGAATTTATGTTCTAAAAAACGCAATTAAGTTCAGCTAAGTTCTTTTTGAATTTTGTGTCTAACACTGGGAAAATCGCCAGTATGATTGAACATTTTATTTGATCACTTCAATTTCTTTCCTTTGTTTTTGGGCGTTGTTTCCGCATTACAACATACAAATGTACGTATGAATATATTTTCGTACTTCTTGTTAAATTTTTTTTGAACTTGGCGTTAAATTGAGTTGCTTTAATTTTTATACAATTCTTTTTTTTTCATTCATTTTTACTATTTGTCTTCTACGCTTTTATTGTATTTACGCAAACAATCGTAAAATGAAGTGAAAAGTCAAACAAAATGACATTTGCATGTAAAAGTTGTAAACAAGAATATTATTTAGTTAAAACGGAATGAAAATTTTATTGCGCAGTAAGTGCGTGGGAGCTGGGAAAGTGGTGATGTTAGTATGTTTTTACATTGCTTATCGTTTATTATGTTTATTAGTAAGTGTAATTAGCATTAAGAGGATGTAAAATTATTATTTCTGTGTAAGAAAAAAACAATAAATAAAAAGTGCAAATTGGATTGCATAAACATAAATTAGAAACTTTTGAAACACAAAGGGCGCAGTTAATAAAGCTGGAATTAATTAGAATGAAATATAATGAATGGTTTCTTAGTAAAGACGTTTTTGTGTTTGGTTTTTCTTTTAAGTATTTTCGGAGTACATAGCATTTTTAAATCAAATGAAACTTTTTTAAGACAAATACAACTTTTTAATTTTTCTATAATTGAAAAATTGTATTTTGTTTTTGGAATAGTAAGTAGAAAATTTTTTAGACAACCTGCCATAGCTGCGCAAATAGATCCATTTCTAAGGTTCATCATCAGTATGCTTGAGGCACGCTGTGCTAACCATTTAGCTATACAGCGGTGGTTTGTTTTGACTGATAAATTGCTACTTCTATTCCTCTTTACCAACTATATTTAATCAGCGTTGCGCAGAAACAAAAAATTATCATTACAAATAATTATTGTTCTGGCCTTGAGCTCGTATCGAACCTTGAATCATTTATCAATAAGCCGATAAAACAAAAAACAAATGTTGAGAAATAAAACTTTTATCCCATCAAAAGAAACTTTTTTCTAATAAAATGAAACTTTTCCATTCAAATGCAATTCTTTTCAAATTAAATGAAACCTTTTTTAAAATAAAATAAAATTTTTTTCTAAGCAAATTAATTATTTTCTGAACAAAATGCAACTTTTTGCAAATCAAATAAAACCTTTTGGAAACCAAATGAAGCTACTTTTAAATAAATGGAATTTTTTAAAACCATTCTAAACCTTTTACAAATCAAATGAAGCTTTTATTTTTAATCAAACAAAACTTTTTCCAATCAAATTAAAGTTTCCAAGTCAAATGAAACCTTTTTCCAAAACAAAATGAAACTATTTCAAAGCGGTTTAAAATATTTTCAAATCAAACATGAATTGAAACCATGTGAAATTTTAAATCAAGTGAAATTTTATCAATGAAATTCTTTCAAAGCAAATTAAACATTTTTTTAAGTCAGATGAACATTTTTTTTAAGTCAAATGAACCTTTTTTCAAACCATTTTAAACTTTTTCAATTCAAACGAAACTTTTTTAAAGTCAAATGACACTTTTTTCCAATCGAATAAATTTTTTTTTATAAAAAAACCTCAAATTTATTTGTACTAATAATTTTGATCAATAAATGAAATGCAAATGAACTAAAAATACAAATGCAATTTTTTCCATATTAAATTAACCTTTTTTAAAATAAAATAAAATTATTTCCTAATCAATGAAACATTTTCTGAACCAACTGCATCTTTTGCAAATCAAACAAAACTTTTTGGAGCCAAATGACTCTACTTTTCAATCAAATGAAAACCAATTTAAACTTTTTGAAATCAAATGAAACTTTTTTTCATCAAATAAAAACTTTTTTCCAATCAAATGAAACTTGTCAAATCAAACGAAACTTTTTTGAAACCAAATGAAACTTTTTTTAAAGCAATTGAAACTATTTTCAAATCAAATTTAACTTTTATGGAAAGAAATGAATTTTTTTAAAACCATGTGAAATTGGTTTTATGAATGAAATGAAATTTTGTTCAAATCAAATGAGACTTTTTTTAGTAAGATTAAACTTTTTTCAATTCAACACGAAACTTTTTTAAAATCAAATGAGCCTTTTTTCAAACCAATTGCAACTTTTTACAAATCAAATGAATCAAATCAAATAAATTATTTTCAAGTCAACTGAAACTTTTTTCAAACCAATTTAGATTTTCAACGAAAATTTTTCAAAATCAAACGAAACTTTTTTCAAACCAATTGCAACTTTTTGCAAATCAAATGAAACTCTTTCAAATCAAATGAAATTCTTTCAATTAAATGAGACTTTTCTGTAATTAAATTAAACTTTTTTCGACACTTTTCCAATTCGAACGAAACTTTTTAAAATCAAATGATATTTTTTTTCAAAGCAATTGCAACTGTTTGCAATTCAAACAAAACTTTTTTAAAATCAAATGTAACTTCTTTAAATAAAATCAAATTTTTTTGTAACTAAATGAAACTTTTTTCAAAGCAATTTAAACTTTTTGCAATTCAAACGAAACTTTTTTAAACTCAAATGAAACTGTTTTCAAACCAATTGCAACTTTTTGCAAATCAATGAAAACTTTTTTCAAATCAATTTAAACTTTTTACAAGTCAAACAAAATTTTTTTAGATCAAATGAACTTTTTTCAAACCAATTGCAAGTTTTGCAAATTAAACGAAAAATTTTCAAATCAAATGAAACTTTTTAAAGTCAAATGAACTTTCTTCAATTCAACGAAACTTTTTTAAAATCAAATGAAATTCTTTCAAATCAAATGAAACTTTTTCTAAGTCAAATGACACGTTTTTTCAAAACAACTTAAACTTTTTTCAATTCAAATGAAACTTTTTCAAATCAATTTAAACTTTTTACAAGTCAAACAAATTTTTTTAGATCAAATGAAACTTTTTTCAAACCAATTGCAAGTTTTGCAAATTAAACGAAAAATTTTCAAATCAAATGAAACTTTTTAAAGTCAAATGAACTTTCTTCAATTCAAAGAAACTTTTTTAAAATCAAATGAAATTCTTTCAAATCAAATGAAACTTTTTTTAAGTCAATGACACGTTTTTTCAAAACAACTTAAACTTTTTCAATCAAACGAAACTTTTTAAAATCAAATGAAACTTCTGTATTTAAATAGAACTTTTTCAAACAAATTGCAGATTTTGCAAATCAAATGAAATTTTTTCAAATCAAATGAAGTATTTTTAATAAAAACTAAATTTTAAAAAATCAAATAAAACTTTTTCCAGTCAAATGAAACTTTTAAACCAAATAAAATTTTTTTAAAATTTGAACTTTTTGAAGTTAAATGAAATTTTTTGAATTCAAACGAAATCATTTTCATACCAATGAAACCCTTTTCAACCTAATAAAACTTTTTTCAACCAGATGCAATCTCTTACGGGTCACATAACACTTTTTTTCAATTCAAATATATTTCTTGTTTTGCTTATGAGATCTATAGGTTTGGGCCTTACTCTTACACTCACAAAAAACTGTGTATTTTAACGTGTACTGTAGCAGCTTTATATGAAAAAACTTCGCTTTTCCCGAACTTTGACCTTTTAACTTGTGTAAATTATTTATTTATTTATTACAGCGTACGCCTAGTTTGAACAATATTTATTAAATCACATTGTAGAACTTATCTTATAGGTAAGGTTTTACAGTGTTCATATAGCCTGATTTTAAATACATCAATTTCTTCACATTTTTTATTTCATTAGGCAATTCATTTAAGTTTTTAAATCCATTATGGAAAGGTCCACTTCTGTTCTATAGAGTGGCAGTTTAAATCATATTTCCTACGGGTATTTAAATTATGGGTTTCATTAATATATACAACTTATTTGTTAAGTATTCAGGTACATTTCCTTTTCGTATGTTGAAGATCATTTTCATAGTATAATAAAAATAATTTGTTAGGACACTTAACCATTTTAGTTTTATTAGCATGTCGCTTGTCGACGCATCTGACTTTTCCCGTAACACAAATCTCATACACCTATTTTGCAATATCTGAAGTCTATCTATTTTTATATCTGGTATAATGAATAAGACTGATGGCAATATTTAAAATGAGATTCAATCAATGTTTTGTATACAATATCCTTAAACCCACTATTTAAAAATTTACAGGTTCTTTGCATAAAACGACTGTTTAGTATCTTTCCTACAGTATGTCTAATATGTTCATCAAATTGAGTTTGTTGTCAATTACAATCCAAGATGTTTTATTGATTTATTTGCTATAACATTTCATTTTTCATCCTGAGCTCAATACTCGCAACTTCGCTTTAAATTCTTCGGCTAATAACCATATGTTTGTTTTACTTACATTAGGTTTAAGTGTGTTACAACATAGCCATTTGTATAAAACTATCTAAGTCACACTGCATTTTATACTCAGTGAGCAGAGCTCACAGAGTATATTAAGTTTGATTGCATACGGTTGGTTGTACAGGTATAAAGGAATCGAGATAGATATAGACTTCCATATATCAAAATCATCAGGATCGAAAAAAAATTTGATTGAGCCATGTCCGTCCGTCCGTTAACACGATAACTTGAGCAAATTTTGAGGTATCTTGATGAAATTTGGCATGTAGGTTCCTGAGCACTCGTCTCAGATCGCTATTTAAAATGAACGATATCGGACTATAACCACGCCCACTTTTTCGATATCGAAAATTTCGAAAACCGAAAAAGTGCAATAATTCATTACCAAAGACAGAATAAAGCGATGAAATTTGGTTAGGTGAGTTGAACTTATGACGCAGAATAGAAAATTAGTAAAAGTTTGGACAATGGGCGTGGCACCGCCCACTTTTAAAAGAAGGTAATTTAAAACTTTTGCAAGCTGTAATTTGGCAGTCGTTGAAGATATCATGATGAAATTGGCAGGAACGTTACTCCTATTACTATATGTACGCTAATAAAAATTAGCCAAAATCGGAGAACGACCACGCCCACTTAAAAAAATTTTTTTTAAAGTAAAATTTTAACAAAAAATTTAATATCTTACAGTATATAAGTAAATTATGTCAACATTCAACTCCAGTAATGATATGGTGCAACAAAATACAAAAATAAAAAAAAATTTCAAAATGGGCGTGGCTCCGCCCTTTTCATTTAATTTGTCTAGGATACTTTTTAATGCCATAAGTAGAACAAAAATTTACCAATCCTTGTGAATTTGGTAGGGGCCGTGTTGACGCGTATGACGTTAACTGTTTTCTGTGAAAATGGGCGAAATCGGTTGAAGCCACGCCCAGTTTTTATACACGTCGTCCGTCTGTCCTTCCGCATGGCCGTTAACACGATAACTACAGCAAAAATCGACATATCTTACTGAACTTAGTTCACGTACTTATCTGAACGCACTTTATCTTGGTATAAAAATGAACGAAATCCGACTATGACCACGCCCACTTTTTCGATATCGAAAATTACGAAAAATGAAAAAAGTGCCATAATTCTATACAAATACGAAAAAGGGATGAAACAGTGGTAATTGGATTGGTTTATTGACGCGAAAAAACTTTGTAAAATGGTTGTGACACCTACCATATTAAGAAGAAGAAAATGAAAAAGTTCCGCAGGGCGAAATAAAAAACCCTTGAAAACCTTTGCAGGTATTACATATATAAATAAATTAGCGGTATCCAACAGATGATGTTCTGGGTCACCCTGGTCCACATTTTGGTCGATATCTGGAAAACGCCTTCACATTACAAACTACCACCACCCCTTTTAAAGCTCTCATTAATACCTTTAATTTGATACCAATATCGTGCAAACACATTCTAGAGTCACCCCGGTCCACCTTATGGCGATATCTCGAAAAGGCGTCCACCTATAGAACTAAGCCCCACGCCCTTTTAAATACTCATTAACACCTTTCATTTGATACCCATATCGTACAATATATTCTAGAGTCCCCCTGGTCCACCTTTATGGCGATATCTCGAAAAAGCGACCACATATACAACTACCACTACTCCCTTTTAAAACCCTCATTAATACCGTTAATTTGATACCCATATCGTACAAAACAAATTCTAGGTCACTGCTGGTCCACCTCTATGGCGATATCTCGAAACGGCGTCCACCTATGGAACTAAGGATCACTCCCTTTTAAAACCCTCATTAATACCTTTAATTTGATACCCATACTGTACAAACAAATTCTAGGGTCACCCTGGTCCACCTTTATGGAGATATCTCGAAACGGCGTCCACCTATGGAACTAAGGATTACTCCCTTTAAAACCTCATTAATACCTTAATTTGATACCCATATATGTACAAACGCTTGCTAGAGTCACCCCTCGGTCCATTTATGGCGATATATCGAAAAAAGCGACCACTATACAATCTACCACCACTCTTTTAAAACCTCATTAATACTTATCTGGTTGGTTGAGTTTCCGACAGGTGGATAATGATGTATATTGGAACGATTTTCCGTCCGTTCTGAAACGAAAATCGACACTGATGATGGCACAGACGCCGAAACGGTTTGTCTCAAACCGAAATTTGACAAGGGATGACGGAACATCGTTCTAATATACATCCCCTCATACACCTTTATTTGCTACCCATATCGTACAAACAAATTCTAGAGTCATCCCTGATCCACCTTTATGGCGATATCCCTAAATGGCAGTCCATCTATCAGAACTATGGCCCACTCCCTCATAAAATACTCTTTAATGCCTTTCATTTAATACACATTTCATACAAACACATTCCAGGTTTCCCTCGGTTCATTTTCCACTTGGTTATTTTCCCTTATGTTGTCACCATAGCTCTCAACTGAGTATGTAATGTTCGGTTACACCCGAACTTAACCTTCTTACTTGTTGTCACTGCGTTGTTAAATACTTTCACTTATTCTAAGCAGAGCGTCATCGCAAAGAGTTTTATGTTACAGTATTTTACAGCTTAACATATCATTTATATAATCAAAAATAATAAGGAGCAATACAGAACCTTGCGGTACCCTAATGGAACCGAAATTTCGTTCGATACTTTATCACCGATTATGGTATTTTGTTTTCTGCCAGTCAGTAATGTTGGAACCACTTATTATTTACCCTGTAGCAAATGTCTCGATCCACTGTTTCCATGCCCTTTTCAGATCCAGGAAAACGCAAACAATGTCTCTTTTGTTATTAGATCTTCCTTCCAGTTAGAGATCACGAACGGCACTGGAATCGTTTCACATGAGTGTGTTTTTTCTAAATCCCGATTGTTCGCTTATTATTAATTTGTTGTCTTCCAAGTAATTTTCTAACTTATTTTTTATAACTCTTTCCATATTTTTTCATCACATGGTAGTGTATTTATAGGTCGCATTTCTTCAGGTTATACATATTTCTTATATTTTTGACTGGTATAATGTCGACTTTTACCATCTTTGTGATACATGCCCATTTCCATGCTTTCATTATAATTTTTGCATAAAAATAAGCTGTATACTCTATTGAATCTTTTAAAATTCCTTCTGAAAAAAGATTTTTGCCACCAATTTTGTTCTTGAATAGCCGAACTATTTTGCAATATCATCTGCTACAATTATTAAATTTAAATGTAAAACTGCTCTCAGATACGTTTAAATTTCAAATAAAAATGTTCATACTTTGGTTTATTTCTAATACACTGTTTACGAAAAATTTATGAGCTCATTCGCAATTTCGATCTTTTCTTCGATTTGCTTATCTAATATTGATTTTATTGATTCCTTGATGATCTTCTTTCAGGTTTATGGGTTGCTTTAGGTTTTTCCTCCTCCTTTTCTGTGCTATTTATACGCAGCTGAGCAGCGCTCACGAGAGTAATATAATCTGTGTTCGCATATTCGGTATCCGTACGCATTAAACTAATCGAGTATGTTATATACCTCTATATATCCAAATGATCTGGGTCGAAAAAATAATTCATTTAGCCATGTCCGTCCGTCCGTCCGTCGTCGCCGCTTAAACACGATAACTTGAGTAAATTTTGAGGTATCTGATGAAATTTGGTATGTAGGTCCTGGCACTCATCTCAGATCGCCATTTAAATGAACGAAGATCGACTACAACCACGCTCACTTTTTCGATATCGAAAATTTCGAAAAACGAAAAAGTGCGATAATTCATTACCAAGACGATAAGCGATGCATACTGGTAGGTGCGTTGACCTTATCACGCAGAATAGAAAATTAGTACAATTTTCGACAATGGGCGTGGCACCGCCCACTTTTAAAAGAAGTAATTTAAAGTTTTGCAAGCTGTAATTTGGCAGTCGTTGAAGACATCATGATGAAATTTGGTCAGGAACGTTACTCCTATTACTATATGTGTGCTAAATAAAAAATTTGCAAAATCGGATGACGACACACACCCACTTTATAAAGTCAAATTTTAACAAAAAATGTAATATCTTTACAGTATATAGTAAATTATGTCAACATTCACTCAGTAATGATATGGTGCTACAAAATACAAGATAAAAGAAAATTTCAAAATGGCCGTAACTCGCCATTTTCATGTAATTCTCCTAGAATACTTTAATGCCATAATCTAACAAAACTTACCAATCCTTTGAAATTTGGTAGGGCATAGATTTTATGACGTAACTGTTTTCTGTAAAATGGGCGAAATCGGTTGAAGCCACGCCAGTTTTTATACACAGTCGTCCGCTGTCCTTCCACATGGCCCTTAACACGATAACTTCAGCAAAATCGATATATCTTTACTAAACTTAGTTCACGTACTTATCTGAAACTCACTTTATCTGGTATAAAAATGGGCCGAAATCGACTTTGACACGCCCACTTTCCGATATCCGAAAATTACGAAAAATAAAAAAATGCCATAATTCTATACCAAATACGAAAAAAGGGATGAAACACGGTAATTGGATTGGTTTATTGACGCGAAATATAACTTTAGAAAAAACTTTGTAAAATGGGTGGACACCTCCAATTAAGTAGAAGAAAATGAAAAAGTTATGCAGGGCGAAATCAAAAGTCCTTGGAATCTTGGCAGGAATACTGTTCGTGGTATTACATATATAAATAAATTAGCGGTACCCGACAGATGATGTTCTGGATCACCCTGGTCCACATTTTGGTCGATATCTCGAAACGCATTCACGTGATAAAACCCTCATTAATCAACCATTACATATGATAGCTCGAAAAGGCGTCCACCTATTAAACTAAGCCCACTGCGTTTAAATAATCATTTACACTTTCAATCTGCATATACATGTCATACAAACACATTTCCAGGGTTTACACCCTCAGGTTCATTTTGCTAAAAATGCTTGGATGATTTTCCCTTACTTTTTGTCTCTGAAGCGCTCAGCTGAGGATGTAATGTTGCGGCTTGCAGCCCCGAATTAGATTGTCCTACTTGTGCTTATCAAGGTTTGTGTTCCCCATGTCATTTCGCCTTTTTCTTTTTGATAAGTCTTGTATCTTTTGTTTATTGCTTATAGAATTGTGTCCCAATTTCCTGTTTTCCTATACTCATTAAAAGATTATATTTTAAGTTTATTTATTGTGAAAGGTCAGATGCAACAAATTATTCATAAGTTGTTACTTCACTACTTTTCAATGTTAATCCTGTCATACAATTGTAGAGAACTGCATTGTTTACGTGTCTATTGGGATTCTTACTGGTTGAATATTTAGCACAAAACTGAAGGCGCGCAACAAGTTAAGTAGATTTCTTTATTATCAAGTTCCCTTGAGGATATTGTTTTTTTTGAGTTCTTTTTTATATGGTGCGGATGTATAATTTTTATTTTTATCGTTTCAGCGTCTGGATATTTTACACTTGTCCAATTTTGCCAAATAACATCATTCGAATTTGAGTATAGAAGGTCGATTTTATTCAGTGTATCTGGGTACGTGGTGTTGAAGGGGATATTTTTTTGCCCATGGCCAAATCATTACACAATTCTGTGATTTCTGCTATAGGTGTTGTTAGCATTATTAACGTTAATGTTATAGTCTCGAACAACGAAGCAATTCGCACATTAACTCAACTTTTTCAACAATATTAATCTAGATAATTTAAAAAGTCAGAATCACCCGTATAGGTGAGTGATATAAAACCACTAATTGCCATATTTTATGCACTCTTTTAGTTTTATTATGATGTACAAAATGCTATGTTATTGCTCTTAATATATATAACGTGT
>JARSSU010038650.1:0-14029 GCA_029619165.1 Eurosta solidaginis
TGTTATCAAAATTATTTTATTTCAATGTTATTTGTATTTTTTTAAATTTATATTAAAAATAGGGGGTTAAGACACTTGCCTGGATATCAAACGTGGTTCCAGGCTTTGGATCAGGGACTGTTATCATTCTTAGACCGGCCATACTTACGAACTATCACGCATGATTAGTTATCACGTCCTGCACGAGGTGCCCTGCTTCTTCTGATAATGGCGGATCTAGAGAGGACAACTCGATAAAAATCCGCATTCCCGAGTCATTGTGCCGAGCCCAGGGGAGGGAGGACTCTGTTTAGTGTCAAGATCGGTACACAACTGTGACGAACTGGATTGTTAGGGCTTTTGATTTTGACTTTGAATTTGGATTGACTACTTTGGGCTGGTAGGTGCAGTATTCTACCACCTTAGTAGGTCGGGGTGAAACCCGATCGAAATGGCTGGAAGGCGAATGCTGCACCTGCCCACGTCCCGCTAAAACCGTGGCCGGCCTCAAGGTACATTCCGGCTCGATCGCCGTTAAGTTGGTGGTATAGGTGCGGTTGAAAATTTTCCCGCTTTGCGTCCGGTCTGGCTCTGAACGCTTTACCCCATAAGGTAATGCGTCAACCCTCACGTGACCTCCTGATTAGCACAGATAACCACGAGACCGTTGAAGGGCGACTATACAATCGGCTGCGGATAGCGGCCTTGAAGGGGGACTTTTTTAGAATGGAGACGACTAACACGAATCCGCCAAGGATGGGGTACTGGGTATCTGAGAGATAATGGTGGGGACGGGTCGATGAGTAGCGAGGGGGCCCCTAAAGCTTTTACTGGACAATCATTTTCCCGATGTCCCAGTTGCGCAGGGATCTTCGCCTGCATTCTGGACGGTCGGTGACCATGCCATTCCACTACGGAAAAGTCATATGACCTGCTCTATAGGTTCGTTACAGCCCTATAAGTCTCCGGGCCGGATGGCGTCTTTCCTGAGCAACTTCAAAAGTATTTAGGTATTCCTGCCGCTGGTTCGCCATCATCTACACTAACTGCCTCATGCTTAACTATGTATATCTCGAAGTCTTGGCACACGGTTAGGGTTATCTTCATTCCGACGGCCGGCAGAAACTCTCGTGTATCACATAAGGATTTCAGGCCAACCAGTCTCTCGTCATTTCTTCTTAAGACGTTTTGAGCGGTTGATTGACCTGTACCTACGGGAAAGGATTCCTCGAAGGTTACTGTCGGCTTCACAGCATGCCTACTGCAAGGACAGATCGACGGAAACGGATCTCCATTCGATTCTAAAGCAAATAGAGGGGTCCCTAGAACACAAAGAGTTTGCTCTGGGTGCCTTTCTAAACATTGAGGGGGCTTTTAACAATGTCTTACTGGGGGCAATCGAAGGAGCTCTGGTGGGTTTAGGAGTCAAGGCGGCTCTGGTTGAATTTATTAGCAAACTTCTACGCGGCAGAATTGTCACAGCTGAGTGGGCAGGGTCCATAATTGAGAGGAAGATGTGCAGGGGCATGCCACAGGGGGGTGTCCTATCTCCTGTGCTCTGGGTTGTGGTAGTCAACGAGCTTCTTGTGGAGGTGGAATCCAATGGCCGTCGGGTGGTTGCCTATGCAGATAACCTCGCTATCCTAGTCAGAGGCAAATTCCTAGGCACCGTGCGCGATGTTCTGCAGGGCTACCTGAATACTGTGGCTAGGTGGGCTGAATCATGTGGATTGGCGGTCAACCCGGGAAAAACGGAATTGGTTCTTTTTACAAGGAGATATAAGATGCCCGATTTCAGAACTCCCTCGATTGGAGGGGTACCGTTGGTACTTTCTGATAGGGTTAAATATTTGGGGATTGTTGCGGACAAGAAACTGTTCTGGAGACCCAATGTGGAAGATAGGGCCAGGAAGGCCGCGGTTGCCTTGTACTGCTCCAGAGCGGGCCACCGGAAAGAGATGGGGACTCTCGCCAGGAGTAGTACACTAGCTTTATGAGATGGTGGTCAAACCTGATTCTGCTCTATGAGGTGCTGCTCTGGTGGAAAGCACTGGACACAGCGAGCACCTCCAAAATGTTAGTGTCAGTGCAACGGACGGCGCTGATCGGTATCAGTGGCGCTCTCAGAACAACACCTACCTTGGCACTGAACGTCATGCTGAACATATATCCAGTAGATATTGCGGGAAAGCCGGCTGCGGCTCAGTCGTTAGTCAGGCTCCGTGATATGGGCTATGTGCTTTCTGACTTCGGACACTCTAGTCTTTCTTTACCAGTTTCGACTTTATCCCGGGACAGGACGGACTATTGTATGCCGATAACTGCTCCCTATACAACCCTCACCCCAGTCATTCCACCGAGAGAGGAGTGGGGAAGAGGAATTATCTGGGGCATGGGACCGGTTAACTTGTTCACGGATGGGTCGAGTTTGGATGGAAAGGTTGGTGGGGGGTCTTTTGTCAAGAGCTAAATGTAAGCCGCAAATTTAAGTTGACTGATCACTGCAGTGTATTCCAAGCGAAAGTTGCTGCGATTAAGGATGCGGTGGATGAAATGCTATCCAGTGCTACTACGGTTAGGAAATTTAACATCTACTCTGATAGCCAAGCGGCTATCAAGGCCTTGAGCTCAACTACAGTGCGATCGAGGTTGGTCTGGGAGTACCTGACCTCGCTTGCGATTGCATCGAATTATTTTACAATTAAGATTATCTGGGTCCCGGGCCATAGTGATATCCCGGGTAACTGTCAAGCGGATCTCTTAGCCCGCATCGGTACAAGTGAACCGGATGAAGATGGCTGTAAGGATTTCGGGATTCCGTTCGCTACCTGTGGAGGAGCATCTCCATAGCTGGGCCCCGAGTCAGCTCAGCAAACGTTTGGGCGGACACCACGTCTTGCAGGGTAGCAAGATCTTTCTGGCCGAAAGTGGATGGCAGGAGGTCTGCTGAAATAATTGGATTCACTAAGGCTCACCTATCAATGGTCATTGGGGTTCTGACAGGGACACTTTCCCATGGGTATCCATGCGGTATATCTCAATATACTGGAAACTCCATCCTGCTGCAGCTGTATGGAGGATGATGAGGTGGAATAACCAAATAACTTTATGTTTGATTGCCCAGCTTTTGCCAGAACTAGGCGAAGTATTTCGGTCACGACTCACTTGGATCTCCCGATGATTTATCCAAAGTTGAAATCGGTATCATTCGGAGCTTTATCGTTGCTACCCTAACGATTCTCTAAGTAGCTACACCTATGTTACCGTTATTTTATTGCATGTGGTATCACAACGCACCTTCCATGTTGTCCATGTGAGCTCCCCTTATTAGGGCAGCTACCACCTAACCTAACCTAACCTATATAAAAAATATTACAGTTTAGTAAATACTTAAAAAAGAAATATGATTAAAAATAATTATTATTTATGCTATTTAATAACTTTAAGACCGTTTTATCTTAAAATTTATCTGTGCGATAAGGACAAGTTTAATGTAAAAAGTCCTTTTGACAGATGTATTCTTAACATTTTATGATAAAACGGCCTTTAGGACAATTGTAAATTAATTTTTATATTATTAAATAAACGTTAAAAAAAAAGTTTGGAGATTTTTGGGTATTTTGGAGTTTTTTTTAGGTATTTTAGAAGGATTTGGGTATTTTTAGATATGACATTTTTCCGATATGGCATCTCTACAAAAATGCAACCCTGTGTTACGGGAAATTTCAGTTAGAGAGGCGCAACTATGCATTTTTCTTTATGGCATTTTGGTATAATTGTGAGAAGGATGCGCGATCACACGCACACGACTCGTTCAAGGGGAAAGTGGATAAAATCCGCACATTGCCTATACCAAATTATCATTTTTTTACGAGTGCATTATCCAGTTTTTTACGCAGTTTTGGTTGGCAGGGTACTAACGATTTATCTTGAGAAGAAATGATTTTGTTTAATGTGTTAGTGATTTCCAAAACTGTTTGCTGAATATTGGTATTTATCCTATACTGTCTATTATTGGAGTCAACGAGTACGTCCTGTCTTTTCTGTAGTTTCTATAAATCGTCAAAGTCAGGGGCACCAGCTACAACCTTTAATGCGGTACCCAGAAAATTTAAATTTCGTGCATGTCGGTGGTGTAGGTCAACAGTACGTAGTAATGTTTCTATGTGTGTTATGTCAGCATCTAAAATTTTTCTCATTTGTGATCCACATTTTTTAGAAAGTTCTTTAGTCTCGCCATTCATTACAGAGTAATGCGTCAAGTTTTTAAAGGGTGCTAAGTAACCGTAATCTTTCCATATTATTGCGTTTCCGTCTGACATCGGTATATAATTCGAATTGGTATAGTCTATCAGTTTCTCTGTCAAGGTCGTCGGTGTTAGGAATGCCAACATTATTACTCTGTAAAGAAAGAGGGTGTTCAGTAGCGGGTGGTCTACCTTGGTGTTCCCTAGAATTGGCAAAACTGGAGGGGAAACATTCGGACAAACATTCAAGGTGGCTTAAGGTTGCCCTTGTGGACCCTCCTCCAGAATGATTATGAAAAATATCTATTGGTTTTCCATTTGTTACCGAATGAATGGACTTGTTATACTATATATATAGTAGCAAAAAAAATAAGATCAACAGTCTCACTTAGGTTCCTCTCCAATTTCAAGCACCTCGCTAGTTGAGTTAGTGTGTTGTGGAACCGTTTGCACAATAGCAAATTTAGAAAATTTATCTATGCAAGTCAAGAACTGCTTTTGGTCAGTCGAAAAAATATCAATATGCAAAATTTCTCCGGCAAAATATGGGATCGGTGTTGCAGCTACAACATGCTTTTTTGGATGTCGTTCGTGTTTTCATTCTGGTGGGCGGGATGCAGCAAATTAAATGGGGTTACACTGAAATGACAGCCCTTGGTCGGGAAAAATCCCGAGTCGGTCCGGTACCGAGAACCGGCTTCCTTGGGAAGCGAGATGTATGCAAATCTTTTCTGGCAGTATTACAGTATTTAAATACCGCTTTATTGGAGAGAATTGTACAGATGTTTTGCGGTTCTCGAAGCTTTTTTTTGCCTGCACTTTTAGTTCCATACTTCGTAGACGACCCTGCCTTGTTCACGTTGTTTAAGTAAAAATTGCATACTGTATTCGTCCCGTATATTCTACCTTATGGTTTACAATAATTCCTTACGATAGTTTTATTTTGTGTGGGCTATAAGCCTTATATCTATATGACACTACCTTATTTTCTCTGCATTTTTCTTTTATTTTTCTTATATATTTTGTCGCCCTCCCTCTTAATACGGTTTCAGTACTGGTGTAAGTGTGTAAACTATATAACTAAACTATAGCTATAACGAAATACAAGAAAAATGCAACCTAGTTCATTAAAAACAATCGAGGTATGTATTTCGATAGGTGTTTTTTAAACATTCGCCTGTTTTGTCTTTATTTGTTTTGACAAAATAAATTTTGTTTTTAGTTTGAAAATTTTGTGTATAAAAACACAATTAAAATCAACTTTTTTGTGAAAAAGTGAACCATCAGAGACTGAAATAATTTTCCCGTGATATTTGCAATGTTTTTATTGTTAAAAACGTTAATGTAAAAACAAAATTTAAAATATAAATAAAAACATATCAAACTCACTAATTTTGGGAGAATAGTGGTCTCGCTTTCTCACGGTAGAAATTGTTTTTGTATTTTGAAATTGTTTTTGTATTTTAAAGTTTCGTCAGTTTTTCTAGATTGGAATCCAAGACAAAATAAAGTAGTATCATATAGGCATTACAACGGTATCCTTGAAATAAATTGTATGCCTGTTGACATAATTATAAGTACAGAAAAAATGAGTTTTCCCATTCGTGTGGATGCGATTTGCAAAGGGTCGATTCCGTCGTTTAACGCATGTGGACTTAGAAAACCAGCTAAATGTTTCTGAAATGAAAAATTCAATTTCGCTCGAAAGCAGTTTCGAAGCAGATGAAGCAGCCAATCGAATCGAGTGGCAAACACACATAACGGAAATGATATTAGGTTTATGTTGCCTTAATAAAATTACTATGCCTCGATTTCTGCCTAACAGCATTATCTTATCAGCCCCTCGAATTTTTAGGATCTAGCCCAAATTCATCCAATGTTCTTAAAATTGAATCTACACTAAACTGTTTATCGAGATTTTCGAAAATTTTGGCCCGGAACCCAGATAATCTTAATTATAAAATAGTTCAATGCAATCGCAAGCGAGGTCAGGCACCCCAATACCACCCTCGATCGCACTGTAGTTGAACTCAAGGCTTTGATAGCCGCTTGGCTATGAGAGTAGTTCTTAAATTCCCTAACCGTAGTAGCACTGGATAGCATTTCATCCACCGCGTCCTTAATCGCAGCAACTTCCACTTGGAGTACACTGCAGTGATCAGCCAACTTAAACTTGCGGCATACATTTAGCTCTTGACAAACAAATATTTTTTTATTATTTTCCCGACCCATTGCACGAATGCTGATCGCACATTGCTTATCTATATTCATGTATACCAAATTAAAAGTCGTAAATTAAAATATTCAGCAATTCACAAGAGTGTCGTATTCGTTTCAAGACGTAAGTTTTAAGTTCTTTCCATGGTATTCAATATATAATTTGATTAAAACAAAGCACATACCGCGAAGAGGCGACATTGTGAATTACCCATGTGATGACTTGTTTTCGACCTCTATTACAGCGATATTCATTTACATCACACACATCGTCGTCTGTTTCATTGCTGTGTAATTTTAAAGCGCGTCAACTTTATTGACATTAGCCCTGTTTTTACGCCTACGTTTGCGCGTAAAAAAACGCTTATCCTCACTTATATAATGCTTAGGAAACCCATCTAGCGGCAACTAGCTACAGAACATATTGAACCGAAAAGCGGAGACACAAACCTCAGTTGGCCATACTGTATATCCTATAGCTGAATCGGTTGCGGTGAATAGTGGACACACACCATTTGTTGGGGTAATACATAGAGGTGAAACATATACACATATTTCAGTAGCATCTGAGTATAATACGTATTGAAATTTAGGAGTACTAGGCAATTTCTCATTTTCATCTGCACTACTTTCGATACCTATAAACAAATAGGTGCCCCATCCAATAGGCGCGACCGATCACAAATTCTCATCAATATGCTCTAACGGAAGTTCAAGGAAATTTGCAGTTTCAACAGGGGTGGACCATAAGGAGAGGAGTGATAGGGGCGTTGGTTCCACATTGCAATTGAAGAGGTGGTTGGTGTCATGTAGCGGGACATACATACATTTGGTATGTCAGGGTTGATTCTGGATAGGTAAGAGTTTAACCTGTTACAGTACCCAGATCGAAGCTGACCTAGAGTGACGCGCATTTCCCTAGGGAGAGTGCGTTCCTCTTCTGCGAGTTCTGGGTATTTTTCTTTAAAAACTGGATTCGCCGGGCATTTCCCGTCATAGAGATCCGACGCCTGTTTGTGGTTATCACTGAGGACTTGTCTGTGCTTCTTTGTTTCATACGGTGGTTTTATCAGGTGCCGTATTTCCTTATAATGTTTATGGGGATGTCTGTTGGGATGCACAGTTTCTGTGTATTCAACAAAAACTGTTTGTTCAGCATTTAATTTCTCTCCCCAATGGGGAGTACCTCACCTCATTGTGTAGGTGGTGTTCTGGGAACATAAGAAGATAGCGGTTATGAGGGCTGGCCAATTGCTTTGTAAGTGGTAATGAGCGTCTCTTTGTCTTTGCCCCCAGAGGTGCTGGCAAGAGATTAGATGATTTTATTATGGCTCTGAATTTTAGGTACAATTGCCGGTGCATGTCCGCCAAAATGTAGATCCTGATCGAACGTCACACCCAGTAATTTTGGATGTAAGACAGTCGGTAGCGTAATGGCATCGACGTGGATGTCCAATATGGTCGAAATTTGCCGTGTCCATGTTGTAAATAAGGTTGCCGATGATTTGGTTGGTGACAATGTCAGGTTTCCCGAGGCGAAAAAACCGGAGAGATAGGGGAGATAGCTACTTATTGTATTGCAAAGCTCATCGATGTGTAGGCCTGGGCCTGTTGCCATTATTGTGCGGTCATCGGCGTAGGAATCGATGGTGACTTCTTCTAGTGGTGAAAGTACCTTCGATAGGTAGAAGTTAAACAAAATCGGGGATATGACACGACCTTGTGGTATCCCTTGTTTAATTCTTCTGGGTTTAGATGTTATATTTCTGAATTGCACCGATGTTTGCCGAACAGACAGATAATTTGTGGTCCACCTTTTGAGACATGAAGGAAGGGAGGACCCTTCCAAGTCTTGCAGTAACGTGCCGTGGTTGCCGGTATCAAAAGCTTTTGATAGGTCTAGCGCAACGAGTACTGTCTTGTTGTGGGGTTTTTGGTTTAATCCGCAATTTATATGCGTTGTAATGGCGTTTAACCGCCTAAATTGGCTGTCGCCGTGGTCGTGCTGTCTTATAGGGTCACGTTCTCTCGCTAGAGTTGCGGCTTCCGTTGCCCTATTTCCAGGATTCTTCCGGCGGGAATAAAATGAGCCGCAGTGGATTCCATGACCTTGCGTAAAGCACGTTCCCCTAGACGGGCATCAGTCGGGATAGGGAGGGCAGCAAAGCGATTGTCAGTATAAGTTTTGTTATCTTCCCACCTTCCTGTTTTGAAATTGATGAAAGTGCGTTTTTCAGTAGTAATGAAGTCGGTAGATCGCTCGAGCGAAAGGAGAATGGGTATGTGGTCGGATGCCAATATTACCATAGGCTGCCAATTGACACAGTTTACGAGTCCTGCGATCACGTTTGAAATATTTGGCGAACTGTGACAGCTTCCTACCATACGAGTGGGGGCGTCTCCCTTTACCGTGCAGAACATCGATTCTTTTATTTGGTCCGCCATCATCTCGCCTCTGCTGTCCACCTGTAGGTTAGAATTCCACAGATCATGGTTGGCATTGAAATCGCCTAAGGTAATGCGATTTTCGCCAGTGAGTAGTGCGCTGATGTCAAGGCACTGGTGCAACAGCTGACAGGAGGGATTTAGATGTTGATGATTTCTAAATTTGCATCGCCTGCACGAACAGATATGCCTTGACGTTCCAGGACACTGTCTCTGCCGTAGATTTCGGGATCAAATAGATTATATTGCACTGAGAGGTAGGTAATAAATGCGAGACCGCCTCCATGTTGTGCCAGTTCATAAAATCGACTATCTCTGTGATCTTCTCAGTTAGCCCATTACTGATTTACTGCAGTATTCTGAAGTGCAACATGGAAGATTTCGTCACTCTGGGAGTAAGTGATGGGTAACTGGGCCTGGGTTGATGGAGGCTAGGACCCATGTGCTGTTGTAGCCCTGGGACTGAACGTCCTTAGGTAAGCATTGGATTGCCTGGTTTAGTTGGGTTTGCGGCCTGGCAGCATGGCTCAATGAAATCCGTGGGGGGGGTTTGTCGTCGCTGAGACGAGAATATCTAGGAAAGTGGCACCATCCAAGACAGCAGCTGCGTGGTAAGTGGTAGGGACTAAGATTATATTTCCCTGCCTAACTCGAATGCTAGTGCCGGAAGCGCTAAGGCGTGGACTACGCGACGACCTTGGGCGTGAACAGCAAGGTGCCAGAATATCCCGTCCGGTGTAACCATCCCTTACACGTGACACACTGATAAGTGTATGACCGTTCTAAAAAGATTCTTTCCGGCAAACGCAGCACAACCATTTCTTTGTACCGGGCTTGGTACAGCCACGGAATAGGTTCGAAACCTTCCCGAAGCAGGAGAAAATGGCGCAGTCCCGCTGTGAGGACACGCTGCGAGGATGACAATTTGTGGGCGGGATGCAGCAAATTAAATGGGGTTACACTGAAATGACAGCCCTTGGTCGGGAAAAATCCCGAGTCGGTCCGGTACCGAGAACCGGCTTCCTTGGAAAGCGAGATGTATGCAAATCTTTTCTCGCTTTATTGGAACGAATTGTACAGATGTTTTGCGGTTCTCAAAGCTTTTTTTTTGCCTGCACTTTTAGTTCCATACTTCGTAGACGACCCTGCCTTGTTCACGTTGTTTAAGTAAAAATTGCATAGTGTATTCGTCCCGGATAATTTTATCGCATCTGAATGTGCAATGTCAAACAATTTGTCTAGTGTTTTTTCGAAAGCTGCTCTGCTTTTTTTTAGCGACTTTCACATATTCGCGATATGTATTGTACATTGTTCTCAGTCTTAGTTCACATTTATGTACCTCGCGGCGCGTTTTCAAAACCATTGAGGCGCCTTAGAAAACGTATATTTGCCTGTCCGTTGGCAGTTTTAAGCCAATTATTTCTCCCTTTCCATATCCAATTAAAAGTACTTTTCACCATTTATGACTCAATGTTTTCCTTAATGTTTTATTAAATGCGAAAATTAAGAATATATGTCATAGTTACGAGAACTTCAAAACTAATCGATAATACCAATATACAAGTTTTTTACATATTTCTCGATTACACGGGAAACACACTATTTTATTACCATAACTGTTTAAAAATAGTTTCCTCATGTATAGTTTGAAATCGTTCAGACTATAATATCACATGAGAATAATAGCAAGGTTAGGTTAGGTTGAACTGGCCGGTCCATAAGGACCTCACATAGACTGATTGAGTTCGTAGTGTTACCAGAAGTTTGTTTTAACGACCAAACTGAAAAACCCTATCAAAAACCGGGGCCTATTTTATAAAATAACTCCGTCCTCTTGGAAAATACTAGAAGCTTCCTAGGACTTAAGCCACTTGCTGCTTCTAGATCTGACAGCTGTATCACTCCTAATAGCTGGAGTCTTAGCCTGGCAAGTGCAGGGCACGAGCACAGAACGTGCTCGATCGTTTCCTCCTCCAACCCGCACTTCCTACATCTGCTATCACTGACCAAGCCTAACTTAAAGGAATGTGACGCCAGAAGGCAGTGTCCAGTCAGAATACCCGTCATTAGTCTACAGTCCTCTCTTTTTAATGATAGAAGCAACTGTGTTAGTCTAAGGTTGTAAGACTTTCACATAATCTTCGACACTTTACAGCCCCGCGCTTGAACCCACGCCTTTCCCGCTTGGTCGATCATGTGCACCTCTCGCCTTCGCTTAATCTCGCCCAATCTAATTGGGACGTCTACGGAGCAAGCTTCAAGTGATGCGCCCTTTTTAGCTAGTTCGTCCGCTTTTTCATTCCCATCTATTCCCATATTCCCTGGGACCCAATATTGATGTATGCTTCTCCCTGTCCCGATTCTCTCCAGAGACTGCTTACACTCTAACACGCATTTAGATGCTGTGCTATGCGAGTTTATTGCCTTAATTGCGGCTTGACGGTCAATATAAAAGTTAACACAGTTGCAGCTTAAGCTATTCTCTTCCAGGGTTTCTACTGCTTTGGTTACGGCTAACATTTCCGCTTGGAAAACGTACCCTTGCGCCAACCGTCCACCTCTATTGTGGCCTTAAGATATCCCTGGAAGCGCAGATAGGGAATCAGGTAGTCTGTTCGTCTTGTGATTGATGACGCTATACTACTATGGCCATATGGTCGGTGCTCAAGCTGCCCCGAAGCGCCGAGCCTGGTTGCGGTCGTTAATGCTTTATTCTTTGCTACCAGGTCTACAGGTGGAATGTACAGAATGGCATACAATGCAGTCGTCGGGGTTGTTTCCAGGTCTCCCGTAATGTCAAGAATCGATAGTCTGCATACCCCCTCTAATTTTTTGAGGTATGTTGTTTTTTGTGTGGCTTTCCACCAAACAAGAACTCCATAGTATAGAATAGGGCTAACAATCGCTGTAAAAACCCAATTAGAAAGAGAGGGCGATAGGCCCCACATACACCCCAGCATTCCTTTACATGCATAGAGTGCCGTTGAGGCCTTCTTGACCCTCTCCGCCACGTTGAGCTTCCATGACAGCTTACTGTCTAGGATGATTCCTAGATATTTTGTGCAAGGTTTCTCCTGTAAGGTCACCCCTCCTAACTTAGGCCTGGTCCAATTTGGGATCTTGTACCTCTTTGTACACAAGACCATATCCGTCTTCTCCGCATTGACTTTCAACCCGACATTAGATGCCTAGGTATGAATATCCCGAAGCGCCCGTTCCATCAAAGAACTAATCGTTGGAAGGCACTTTCCACTTATGACAATTGCAACCTCATCTGCGTAAGCCGTAAGTTTTACGAGTCCTTCATCGAATTGCCTGAGAAGTTGGTTGATGACCAGCGTCCACAGCAGAGGTGATAGCAACCCTCCCTGCGGCGTGCTCCTGTCCACTGATTTCGTGGCCTCGTACAATCCCCAGTGTGATGTAATCTTTCTGCAGTTTAACATGCAGCCAATCCATCTGATTAAGGCAGGATGTACTTTAATGAATTAACACCGTCCATAATCGCCCATTTTGCAACATTATTGAAAGCCCCGGCAATGTCCAAGAAGACTCCTAGAGCATACTCCTTATATTCCAGGGATTTTTCTATGCTTATTACCACCCTATGCAATGCGGTGTCTACCGACTTGCCTTTGGTGTACGCATGCTGTGCTGTGGAGATCAGATTTTCATCCACGTTGAACTTTATGTACACATCTATCAGCCTCTCAAAGGTTTTGAGCAGAAACGATGTTAAGCTAATGGGTCTATAGTCTTTGGGATACACGTGACCGATCTTCCCCGCCTTTGGTAGAAAACTTCACGAGCAGTTCTCCAAGAGTGCGGTACTTGATTCAGTATTATGCACCCATCGAATATTATTTTAAGCCATTCCACGACCGCTCTACTTGAGACTTGTAGCATGGCCGGGAATATACCATTTGGGCCCGGCGATTTAAACTTAGAAAACGCGTTCACTGCCCACTCGATCTTGGTATCGGTCAGCAAGCCTGGCAGTACTAGCTCCGTGATCGAAGTGTGAGTGATGTCTGCTGGCTCTTCTAAACCGTCTCCCGATGGGAAATGTTTATCGAGAAGCACCTCACGGGATTCCTCACTATTACGTGACCATTCCCCGTTCTCCTTCTTTATTAGTCCCTGGACTATGCTTCCCTTAGCTAGTACTTTTTTCAACCGTGCTGTTTCACTGGAGCACTCTATGTCCGTACAGAAACTTTTCCATGAGTTTCTCTTCGCCCTGGTAATTTCACGCTTGTAGATCCTCAGTAGATCCCTGTACTCGTCCCGACACGCTTTGCTTTCGGCGGTCTATGCGAGCTTAAACATTTCTTTTACCTGTCTTCTTAGAAGACTCAGCTCATTGCTCCACCATGGCGGCTTTGCTTTTCCTCTGAATCTTCTTAGAGGGCAAGCTTTGTTATACGAAGTCACAAGCGTCCTTGTTAGGAATTCATTCGACTCCTCCAGTTCCTCTACATTAGCACCTCTTTGGGTTGTCCCAGCTTTGTTTCTACATGTTGCTGGAATTTAGTCCAGTTCGTTGACCTATGGTTTCTTAAGGTTCCTCCCTTCTCTACCCTCTTTAGGGGGATGCTGAAGCTGATATACGCATGGTCGGAGAAGGATATTCTATCAAGAACCATCCAGTCATACCTTGATATATCACGCTCGGAGCTCAATGTAATATCCAGAACATTGCTGGATGTTGGACCAATGTATGTAGGGACATTTCCCCTGTTGGCTATCTGCAAATTGGTTTACAGGATGTAACAAAATGAAGATTCGCCTCTCTCGTTCGTATCTGCTCCTCCCCACGCATTGTGGTGCGCATTTGCATCTGCGCCTATGACCAACCGCCCTTTGCGCCCTTCCTCCTGTACTAGCCTTTTGCACTTCATCGGTGGAACTATAAAAGTTCATTGTATGAACCTCCGAAAAATGGATGTGCTCTTGCACGTCGCAACGCACTCCACATAAAACAAACGTAGTCGTTGTCAGGTTTTTAATAATTTATTCATTCATGTTTTTAACATATAATAAATGTTCTTTTATTTAAACTGTGTACTTTTATTTTTACGAGCTTTTAGTTTCACAAAACGATTTTACTTTTACTTAGTTGCGTTATGATGCGATGTCCG
>JARSSU010038651.1:0-14551 GCA_029619165.1 Eurosta solidaginis
ACATATGTGTAGACACAATGATTTAATTATTGATGTGCATTCACGTCACTGCTTAGCATCGGCTTAGAGATGACAGTACCCCTAGTGTTGCTAATATTCGTTACAGTATGATAATGATTTCGGTAATGATGGGTATGGTCATAAGTTGCAAAGCCAAGACAAAGAAAAGAAATGTAAGTACGTAAGCGCAAGGAAAGAAAAAATACGAAATGTCTAGGGAAAAGGAACGATAAGAAGTCAAAACCGAAACTGGACTAAATGTCAACGGTCTGTAATGGGTGCATTATCGACGTAATATGAACTTATCATCAATTTCATATCGTACGAGTTATCAATTAACACAAGAGTTTTTCAATATGTTAACGATGTGTAATGAATGTGCTACAGATAACAAAGCTTATCGATCTCTTATCTTTTTTTTAAACGAATTTCGGGTTGTTTATCGAATACTTATCGAAATCTGTCGATTATTTATAAACATTTATCGACATTTATAAATAAATTATTTATTTGTAATCGAAATATATCGATTTTTATCTGAAATTCGCCCATTTGTTTTCGGCATATTATCGTTTCTTATGGAAAATTTATCGAAATATTTGGATATGTTAACAGAGCGTTTTAGATTTGTTACCGGAGCGTTCCCACTACGTGATGTTTTCGATATGTTTTCAAAATGTTAAGGATTTGTTCAGAGAGTTGATGTTGTTGCTGTTGTTGTTGGTGTTGTTGTTGTTGTTGTAGCGATATGGACACTCCCGAAGGCCTTGGGGAGTTTTTATCGATGTTAATGCTCCTTTGCCGGATGCAGATCCGGTACGTTCAGGTAACAAGCACCATAAAGGTACTAGCCCGACCCTCTCGGGAACGATGTGGTATGACCACATGAAACCTTCTAGGCCATGCCGCCGTCCAATCCCTAAATCCATCAGAAGTTCGGGGTCGCCAGAGCCTCGCCTGTTAATGAAACAGGATTCGCCACGGGTAGGTGAGGTTAACAATTGGGTTAGATAAGCCATATGTTCTCTGGCAACCCCTTTAGAGGGTTGCGCTACACAACCCCTTGAAATCAATTTGGTATTTTTATCGCCTCTTACTACAGGCATACCTACCGTGGGTATATTCTAAGCACTTAACCCGCTGGGGAGTTACGAGAGTGTTACCAGTTTGTTAACGAACAGTTATCAATTGGTTTTTGAAATATTATCGAAATGTCTTCGATATGTTGTAAGAAGGTTATTTATTTGTTTTCGGAGAGTTATCATTTTCCTAACACCGTATTATCAATTTGTTGCACTGTTTTTGGCCTCTGGACGGCATTTTAAATTTCAACACCCTAGCTTACGGGAAAGTTACTAAAACTGGAACCAAAAATTGCAAATTTCTTATGAAGGTTCGAATAATCTCAACATGTACGTCATATTTCTGAAATTGTTTCTCCTTTTTTTGCATAGTCTCTTTGGCATGTAATAATTGTGAGGTCCCAAGTTTCTAGTTCGATCCAAAGTCTTGTTTGAATTTCTCGATCCCTGCCGCATCTACAAGAATTTTTTATCCAAAATTCGTATTTTATTAGAACTGTAAGCTTTAATCAAAGATTCAGATCCACCGAAACACGGAAGAGCTAATCAAATATCACGATCTCTGCGCCACCTAGCGAACGTTTTTCCCTTGCATTTTCACCGAGTTTTGAAGTATGTTGAAGCTACTCGAAAATCCTAGGGGTTTACTGTCGGGTTCGCAGCATGCATATTGTAAAGGCAGATCGACGAAAAACGGCTCTCCATTCGATTTTAAAGCAAATAGAGGTATCCCTAGAACACAAAGAGTTTGCTCTGGGTGCCTTTCTAGACATCGACGGGGCTTTTTACCAATGTCTTACCGGGGCAATCGAAAGAGCTCTGGTGGGATTAGTAGTCGAGGCGGCTCTGATTGAATTTTTTAGGAAACTTCTATGCGGCAGAATTGTCGCAGCGGAGTGGGGAGAGGGGCCATAATTGAGAGGAAGGTGTGCAGGGGCACACCACTGGGGTTGTCCTATCTCCTCTGCTCTGGTTGTGGTAGTCAACGAGTTTCTTTAGAGCTGGAAGCCAATGGTTGTCGGGTGATTGCCTATGCAGATGCTCTCGCTATCCTAGTCAGAGGCAATTTCTGGGCACCCTGCGCGGTGTTCTGCAGGGCTACCTGGATACTGTGGCTAGGTGGGCTGTATCGTGTGGATTGGCGGTCAACCAGGCGAACACGGAATTAGTTTCTTTTTACAAGTAGATATAAGATGACCGATTTCAGAACTCCCTCGATTGGAGGGGTACCGTTGATACTTTCTGATGGGGTCAAATACTTGGGGATGGTTTTGGACAAGAAACTGTCCTGGAGGCCCAATGTGGAAGATTGTGTAGCAATAAGCATCATGCCCACTTATGCAATACATTTTGCGGCATTATGCATTATGAACTTCTATGCCAATGCATATTTATGAACCTGCCACACGCAGTCATATTACAATAGGGGTTTTTTATTACGCGAGCTCGAAAAAAACGCTCCAACTAGCTAAACAATTTCATTATGGCAAAACCATACAGATGGTTACTTTTTTAGCTGCTTTGACATTTCTACTTCTAGCGCAGAATGTTTTTGACACTCAACCAGAGAATTACAAAAACATAATACATGAAATGCGTGTGTTTGTTTGTAGGTATGTCGAATAAGAAACCCTTGCATTTCACACCTTCATATTTTGCTCAGCTAGTTACGCCGGTCAATACACGTGCCGATCGGAATGTCTAATTTTCAGTGTTAGTTTGTTAATGTTAATCACCAAAATATTCACACACACAACCATTTTACATGGTTTACATAAATAGACCACTGAAGCAATCTGTTGACTTTGCATACTATTATTACAAATGTACATATTTTTAGTTTGTTAGTGTTAG
This sequence comes from Eurosta solidaginis, assembly GCA_029619165.1. Lineage (NCBI taxonomy): Eukaryota > Metazoa > Arthropoda > Insecta > Diptera > Tephritidae > Eurosta > Eurosta solidaginis. Next base: position 2,937 of record JARSSU010038651.1, read on the forward strand.
AATAATTATGAATGTATAGGTTAAGAAATTATGTATAAAGAGAAAGAATTTCATTATCCGACTTCCAAAGTCAGAGCCTTTTCTATTTATACTTAATTATTTCAGGAAGACCGCGGTTGCCTTGTACTGCTGCAGAGGGGCTATCGGAAAGAGTTGGGACTCTCGCCAGGAGTAGTGCACTGGCTTTATGAGATGGTGGTCAAACCGATTCTGTTCTATGTGGTGCTGGTCTGGTGGAAAGCACTGGACATGGGCGAGCACCTCCAAAATGTTAGTGTCAGTGCAACGGATGGCGCTGATCGGTATCAGCGGCGCTCTCAGAACAACACCTACCTTGGCACTGAACGTCATGCTGAACATATATCCAGTAGTTATTGTGGGAAAGGCGGCCGCGGCCCGGTCGTTAACTGTCAAGCGGATCTCTTAGCTCGCATCGGTACAACTGAACCGGATGAAGATGGCTGTAGGGATTTCGGGATTCCGCTGGCCACCTGTGGATTGCTCCTCCATAGCTGGGCCTCGAGTCAGCTCAGCAAACGTTGGGCGGACACCACCTCTTGCAGGGTAGCAAGATCTTTCTGGCCGAAAGTGGATGGCAGGAGGTCCTGCTGAATAATTGGGTTCACTAAGGCTCACCTATCAATGGTCATTGGGATTTTGACAGGGCACTGTCCCATGGGTATCCATGCGGTACGTCCTCAGTATACTGGAAACTGCTTCCTGCTGCAGCTCTATGGAGGATGATAAGTGGAATCACCAAATCACTTTATGCTTGATTGCCCAGCTTTTTCTAGAACTAGGCGAAAGTACTTCGGTCGCGGACTCACTTGGATCACCCGAGGAATTTATCCAAATTTGAGATCGGTAGCATTCGGAGCCTTATCGTTGCTACCCAAAGATTTTCTAAGTAGCTATATCTACGTCACCGTTATTTTATTGTATAGTATCACAACGGACCTTCATGTTGTCCAAATGAGCTTCTCTTATTAGGGCAGCTACCACCAACCTAACCTACTAGAAATCGATTGCAAGATTTGTAAATTTTACAGTAATTTGCGGACAACATTAAAGCCACAGAAGTAAAATTTATTTACATTTCACCCCCCTCTTTTTTTCTTAAATTACACAAATTTTTCTGAACTGTGTGCTATCGGGATTTGGAGTTGTATGGATTGTGCTTCCTCGAGATATAGTTATGTCTGCAGATTGGCCCGTCTGGACTGTGTGTCGTTAGCATATCTAAATATTTTCTCTGAAATCGGGATCAAAATATGCGCCCATAGTGGTGTTGGCATATCATACCGCAGGTCGCAAGCGGAAGTGACGAGACAACCAATATCGAAATTCGAAAAATGTTATAGTCGCGTGTGATGTACGCTCGGTCTTAGATCGGCTACATATTAATTTGTAGGAAGATTATCTCACAATTTCGTTCTACATAAATCACGGTGTCAGTTCGAGAGATAGTGGGGTATAATCACATCTGCCATGGACGCAGATCACCAACCAGCTGCATAAGCGGCTTTGTCGTGGAACTAACCAAATTCTCGTGCTTACGCAGAGGACGTTTAGTAACCATAAAGGGCAATGACTATCAATTCGAAGAATATGGATTTAGTGTTATTTACGTGGAAGCTAGGCGCTGTAATCAAAGCTACGAGATGTTGATTATGTGAGAGAAAATTGTTGTGAAAACTCAATTTGGAAGAGAAAAGGGGAAAGCCTTCAAAAGACTGTGTTCAAGCAAATAACAACTTACTTGTTTAGCCAAAAAGTGTCGCTTAGGAATAAGAGCTTATTTTTACCTGATATTTATAGATTTTTCAACTCCCGTATCTAAAATATTCTTCAGAAATGTAACTCAGCTTCGTTATTTAGTATTTCGGTTAGAATTTATTAAATAATTACCAATACTTAAGCTTAACTTACTGAAGGACGGGGACATTATAACATAAAGTAGTATCATTTTCAGTTACAGGGAGCTTTGAGTACTCCAGTCCCAACTTCGATACCAAGCTAACAACTGAAATGGAAGCAACAGCCAACCAGAGTGTTAGTTCATCTGCGTAGAGGAAAAAGTTGCTCCGTTTCTTCTGTGTGTTTCCAAATGCCTATTCCGCCTATCTTTCCACTTCAACTTTCTGTTTCAGATTATGCGGCATTCACTATATATAAGACCGGGCACATGAGCTGAGAGAAATTTAATTGGGAATTTGCATAAATACGAACAAAAACGTAAAAAATAAGGTACTCACTGTTGCATTTATAAATCAAATCTGACCAAATTATCATCTCTTGGGAGAAGACACAAAAAACGCCCACCAAACGGCCACCTTTCAACGTCGAGTCATAAACATTGTGAGAGTCATTAAAAACCAGATGGTCACCTTCATACATGCTGGAATCACAAAATATGTTTGTCATTATTTTATAGTGTGTAAAAAATTTGGTATATTCAATAAAATTACCGCAAACGTAATAAGCCCAATAGCCGGCGATGCACAAAGACCAACGATATGACGTCTTCTCCTTCCAACCTATATTCAATGGATCTTTCCCACAACAGTTTCACTTGATCTGGTGTATCACTGAATGCCAAAGGCTATTACGTAACATAGAACCAGGTCCACTTATGCTGTCAACCAATTTTATTTGTATACCCGGCTCAGATGAGCACGGAATGGTGTCGATTCCCAATAAGTTTGTGTCTGCTTTCTTCACATTACACGTAGAATTTTCGATTGCTTTGATAACTAAATATAAACCGACATAATCATCATCTGTGTCATCGTTAACAAAAAGGTGCCCTCAAAGTCCTACACCACCAAAGCGTCGTGACCGACTACCATCCCGGATTCACTGTTGAGCGTCTGCACAATTTCCGAACCATTGGCATGCACTTCCCATTAGGGTCACGTTGTGCATCACCTTCAGGATCTAGTATAACCGAACGTATCGTACGGAATCAGTCGAATATATCATCGAATTGTTCGGGCAGTTATCGATAAAGTTCGGTGTTCCATCCTCGTCCTCATCATATTCGCAAATATCACCCTTACCATTGCCTGAATGAAATGATGAATTATGAAGTATATGTAATTAATAATAATTATTTTGTAGGGTGTAATAACTTATCTCGAGACAAAATATAGATCAAAGCTCAATGATGGTAAAGTCATTGCAGGTCGCTGTTAAACTCATATCTGAGTTGTATTACAAACTTATTTCATTAGATCTATTAGGCACAATCGTTTTGTAGCGAGTTGTTACTACTACTGCCGCCTAGCCTAGAGAGTTTCAAAAAACATACATACAATATTCTACTGTACTTTGTGAATACCCTCTTTCAGTGCCGGTGACGCGCAGTCGTCCAACGGGATACTAAAGAATTTACTTCCAACAACTACCCGAAGTAGGAAAGAAATATACACCTTTCCTACCCTCGCCAGACTGCCAAAAAACCATGCGCACAGATATCTGATTCGCCTTTCTTGCAATCCTTGCAAAGAGAAAATATGGATCGACTCATATGCCTCTGATCCTAACAGCTTCTGCTGAGATCAAACTCTATAGATCATCCTAGTCTCTTCCCATAAGATAACCAGTGGTGGACGTTCTGACCGGCCTCCTCCATATATCCATTCGGGATCTTTTCTGACCATTTCAATCTGCTCTTTTTATGGCAAAGAGCTCCGCCGGAAGATACTGCAGGGGTCCGTAAGATCGAATGACAAGCAGATACTTCGAGTAGAAGCAGCCCAAATTTCCATTTTTCTAGCCTTTATTTGTACTTCCAACCAGAACTACTCGGGCAGTTGACTTTCAGTGTCCCTAGCAGAGCTCTCCGTTTCACAGTACTTTCCGCGTTGAAGTGCTGCATTCGAATTACCTCAGTTTCGCAACTCTTCTACGAGGTCTTGTCGAATTTAATATCGCCTATCCAGAAGCGTTGATCTGAGACTTGTGCAATGCCAAGTCTCTGTTTACGGCACGCATTGAGTCTATTTCACTTATCTCACTGTAAACCTCATTTTAAAATTGTTAAATAGTACTAAGTTAACCTGTATCTAGTCGTATAAGGTTTTACCGTTTGATGTAATAAAGATATATAAAGGTCATGGGACAATCTTGATGAATTGGAAAGCTGCTGAGTGCCGAATAAATACTAAGCAGGTGCTAGTCAGAACAGTGCTTGTACCGAGTTGTTTTGTGTCTGACGACTCTTCTAAGTAACTAATAGGCGTCGAAACTTCCAAGATCCATTGTTCTCTCAAGATCACACTTCAGCTGTTTGTGAGTTCGTCACATGACACAAAAAATGGATCAAATACTTGCGCGCGTATTACTACTCAGAGAAGATTATAGGCTGAGCGTCTTCCCCTTTGAAGAAACGTTGTAGACAGGGCTCGCGAGAGGTAGAGATTAACTCGCAGAGGGATTAAAAACACTATAAAATTGGAGGTAATAATTTAGCTCACAACGTAGAACAGTTTCGAGTTAAAAAATCTATACTTACGATTAGTCAGTTTGATCTGGATTCCGACTAAAGGACAATTATCGCGATGATTTGGTATACCATCACCATCCATATCGTCATCACAAGCGTCGCCCCTAAAGTCATCAGAAAATAGTTTATTAAGTTTTTATTAATCGAGTTCTACTATTTCTAACTTACTTTCCATCTCCGTCGTATCCAGCTGATCAGATTACTATAGAGTTACAATTATCCTCACTATCCTGTATACCATCGTCGTCTCCATCAATATCCGATCACACGCGTCACCAACCAAATCATATCTCTATCTCTTGCGATGGATTGGTATAGTTGGACAATTATCACACGCATCACCGATACATCATTATCACATCAGACTGATTTGAGTTGGGCACTGTTTGACAATTGTCTACATATTTATAATATTATCATGTTATCAATATCGTCATCACAATCGTTCCCATGCCATCATGATCGGAATCAATTGTTGCGATTCGGCACAAAAGGACAATTATCACAAGCATCGCACAACGCATCGTGATCCGAATCTTCGTGGTCAGCTAGATTCGTTCAGTTATAGTCACTTCATATGGAACAATTAGTCCAATTGTCTTTAAAGTGCTTACTCCACCATCACCATCGGCATAACACATTCATCAAAAAGTCCATCCCCGTATCCTAATCATGTATACCACATCCTACCGTGTTGGCCACATATAAGTTGGTGTAATCGGAGACAATTTCATCATCGCTATCCGGTGCAATCGACCCTCTTGTCATAGGAGCTATATTCGCAGCCTACAAAGTTACGTAGCCCGCATCACAAGGTCCAGAGAACAGTGCGTCTTCGTGTCCGCAAATTAAATGCCAATTTGCAGCCCAAAACCCACACGCTTTACATCTGCAAAGTGGTTAAATTTTATTAGATACATGTTATTCTCATCTAAGAACAACCTATAAAAGCTATTGTGTGTATACACATCACCAGCTTCTACAACTGATCGGGATTGAACTATATATCCGACGTGGGGTATAACAAACATATCGGTTCCATTGAGAGAAAAATGGACCGTCAATTGTGACATCTTGCACTGTATAAGATCCCTATATCAAGGCAATATTATTTGCTTAAAATAACAAGTTGGATGCATATAAGAAATCACCTACCGGCCACAATTTTGTCTTGTAACACTTTCAGTATTCCCACCACTAACAGAATGCGACATGACCTAGTTTTTTCGGCTATAATCCCTTGCACATTCCGTCACGTATATCATTACTACGCAACTTTTGAGGCTTGCGAAAATCTGGTTCCACTTCACGATGATATTCATGCATATAAGTCCTCCTATGAATTGCATAAATTTAACACCAGGCCTATCTTACATATTTGTCTTGTAGTGTCCAACGGGGAAAGTCAAAGAATATAAGATATTTCTCCACTTTACCTCCGCCCATCGGTTTTCCCTTACAAATGCCGTTCGTGCTGGACAACGTTTCCGCACATCGTGTGTAAAACCCTCTGCGATTCGAAGAATTATATAGCAAAGTCCGTTTTTCGGATCGCAGGGACTGATAAAGCGTGTAAACACCTTTCGTTTAGTATGATTACAAAACCGACAATTTTGGTGCGCGCTGTTCATTTGCTGTTGTTCCAGGCATCACCTGGTAGCGTGCACTGGAATAGTTTAGGGGTAGGTGAAGTCGTTGAACAAAAAAAAACGCTTTACAACGCATTCCTACCACTAAGATACGTAAAAATACGGACGTGACATACACATATGCCGTGATCTATACAGCTTGTGTCAACTTTTTTGCTTGTGGTACGTAATAATGAACACCAGGTCCCTCATACAAAGTTTAAGTTATTGGACTTTATCATGTGTGTTTTTAAATGAAGAACCACGCACGTTTCTCGTACTACCGAGCCGAGTGCTTCTTTTCTGACAGGGTCCATTGATTGAATTCGCTTTCTATGTATCACCTTATATACCCAAGGCGAATCTATACCAGGCCGCCGGCAAAGCATGAATTCACACAATGCGCACTTGTGCGAAGAAGAATGATCAGATTCAAAGAGCGAACACTGTTCATGGATGATCCGTTAATCTGACATGTTGTAGTACGACGTGCTTTGGTTGTCCTTGAAACATAATGCATGATTTGTGAAAGTCATCGGGCTGGTAGGGAACTAAATTACCTGTCAATAGATTGTAATTCGCCTTGCAATACATTTTGTATAGATATCCGTTTGATCGTACAGCATGGTCGGTAATTCCGGATTTTGAAACTAGCACATACAATATTGAAAAACTAGTCCTGATTGTTAAATTACCAAGTAGTCGGTGTCGGGACACACAAGAACAATCGAACAAGTAATGGTCTCCAACAAATACACTGTTTTGAATCATTTGGCAAAACCGTTGACTATGGATAATCTCCTATTAGCCCCAATTAAGTATTCGTCACTGAGGAATAAAAAAGAAAAATCCTACAAATCCGCAAGAACGGAAATTCCGAGGGGCTCCAGTTTAACAATGGCATGGTCCAGTGCTATACATGTTAACTCCGCCGTCTTGGCCACAGTCACAATCTTTTCTCTTAATCTATATTGTACTGTTGTATGTGTTGCTCTTGTAGCGGCTAATAGACCCCTCACGCCGAATGACCTTTGGCAGTGTTATCGACTGCTGTTTCGGTCGTTTGCTCGATTCCAGATCCGGTCACGTTCCGGGTAACAGTGCACGCATTAAAGGACTAGCCCGACCGTCTCGGGATGGTTTAGGTATGCATCATCATGATAAATATGGTTCTAGACTGCCATTCCGCCCGTCTCACCCCTTAGATCTCATGAGGAACTTGTGTCGCCAGAGCCTCGGCTGTGCGTATGTAAAAACAGTCATAACATGGTATCATCGCCACAGTAGTGTGAGTGTTCACAAGTTTGTGGTGTGATAGATACTTATACTGCGCATGCACCACTCCTATAAAAGGGTTGCGCTGCCAACAATTTAAATCAATGTGGTATTATTAGTTTTACCGCCTCTATACTATACAGACATGTATATAATCCCGCGGTCCTATCTCTTCATAATCAGCAGTTCTCGCCCTGCTATTAGCGCATTATCTTATTACTGCTCACTTTCGCACTTGAAAAGTTAAGTAATATGCACCATACGCAGAGGATAATACGACGTTGGATCTTATATTTGTATATACTGATGTGAAACACAAGACACCCCAACACGACTTTGTGAAACTGTAACAGCTCTGCCAGATATATTTATCGCCCATCATATACTCCTACTCCCTCTCAATTGAACGTTCGGCCGAAATTATTTCATCAGACCGCCGAACATTTATTACCTTATGAAACGTAACTAACTGTCAAGATCTGAGAGAATTACCTGCGTTCTGATGACGTTTAACTTCACGGCTCGCCTCATACGAGGTGATACATGGAATATCCTTGGATTTCCCAGCGGAATGAAAAAAATGATCTCTTTTGGCGATAAATCTATTTAGGATACCAGTGCAGGCCAGATTCTCAGGACACTTAAAAAAAATGTATGCCTGAAAGGTTATACTCCAACATAGACATTCCTGAAAAATGTAGCGGGAACATATCAATCAGGAACATAAGTTATCGGATCTAAATTTCCAGAAAGGAAAAGCAAACTTTCCTGAAAGTGCGTCTGAATCGCGTTGATCTGAATATTAACATTTTCGTACATATGACCTTAAACCCTTCCACCAACTCACGTTTCGTCATCTCCACTTTTATGGGAAAACGAGTATGCAGAGGCCTTAGATTCCTTAGCAAACATACAAACTTTAGAGCAAGTACTACCAAATTAAGTTTTCGTACATAGTTTTCAATTGATCATAAGCCACATATGTATTTTTGACCTTATGATCCTTATGACATCCCAACTTTTACAGCTCGTAACCGTCTCTTAGAGTGGTGTCACAATAGTTTGGTCTAGTTGTAGTAACAATATTTTGACTTAACCCAATACCGTCTAACAAAGACCCATATAATTAGTTTCATCAGGCTGGACCATAGAGAGGTATTGTTATGCGAGTTGGTTTCGAAAGAGAGTTCAACAGAAGATATGTGTTATATGTGAACACTCCAAAGTGCAGAACATGCGTTAGTTATATGTAGGTTTAGTCTACATAGATCACAGTTAAATGTATGACATTATACTGATCGTAAGTTGAGCAAGACAACTCATGTCTGTGATGACATGTTAGGTTGAGGAGGGCGTCACGGAAGTGTATTGTGAGGACACAACCGCCCAACCAGACCTTGCTAATTTTTTCCTCAGCAAACAACTTACTTTTCCTTATGAATCTAGGTAGGGTCCACCTTTCCTCACCTCAGCAAAACTGTCGAAACAGCGTGCTCCCAAAACACTATATCTTATTGTTTACAGTCCCTAAACTCAGCTTATGCAGTGGGAGCTACTGATATAACAAAACAGTCAAAAAATCGGAGCAATATTCACCATGAGGAGAAACTTATCTTGGGCTTATCTTTAGAACCTTGAGTCTTCAACATCATCACGGTATGTGAATAGCAAATAATTGTCCTCAGTAGTGTATGCCTTAATTTTCGTATGAGTAGAAACCGATTCTTTTCTAAGATGGGTGGTAGATCTGATTATCGGAACTTCGTTCTATCGCAGCGGCGCTAAAGCGTAAATGCATCACTCGCCGCAGAGGGTTCATCTGATGTAACTTGGGACCTCCCAGTAAAATTCTTGCCCACCATAACAGTACAAATAATGGATGAGCCCCGAATAGCAAAACGTCCCCGTTCCCGGGTCTACCTTTGTATTTTGCCACTACCATTACGATAGTATATGGTTAGGGAAATAATAGGGTCTGATGCATTCGCTGCTGCAGAAAGAGGAATAACCGACACTACATGACCCTCATAGGTTTCGGTACTTTAGATATACCTCTAACTCTTAATCTGTATTCGTTGTCTACACGGAAATGAGAAATCATTCATCTCAACAAACACACCACATTTTCCAATCTTATGTTTCCCACAAAGCTGTAATACTTGAATTAAGATTTTCGCAATTTTGTGTAAATTAAAATACAACCACAGCATTTTCTCGTTCAAGACTGTTTCTTATCTGTTTGGCAAAATGACAGATTGGCAAAAATTTTACCAAACAAAGAAAAATTCGCAAGCTTTCAGCAAAATGAATGTCACTTTAACTCTCTAAAGATCTTTTTCTTAAATTTTTTGTTTGGAGGTAGAACGCGGGTGAACGACGAACAAGAAAAACACTAAACGAACATGTTGGCAAAATCAACAGAAAACTCGGATAACAAACAACAACACATCGAAGCAAAGCTAAAGTATACGCAAGATTGCCTAAACAGAAAGCCAACACTTAATCGAAAATGTCAAAGCTTATTGCAAAAAGGTAGAGAATTAATTGAAATATATCAAAAATGCATCGTCACAATTTTGATTTCAGTTTATCTTTCATAGAAGAAAATTTGTTGAGATAAATGGAGCAGTTTTGTAGCCCAATAAATTTTAGCAGGCATGGCTTAAAAGGCCCCACGAACCGAGATCATTTCGTTAGTTACGAATAATTAACAGTTCATAAACGAAACAAAAGTAGCATTTCGTTTCGTTTTTAACGTTACAAGAACGTCAAAATTACAACGAAATGATTTTGTTTTTACGGTGTTCCCTACCATTCCAAGAACGAAATCAAATCGATTTATGGTTGATTATTGAATTTCAAATTATGCTGGGGAACGAAAAGCTGATATGATATGGCGGAGGTCATTAAAGTGTGAAAAGGCATTAGCCAAGCTGAATTGCAACTGTTTTCCTCATGAATTTTGACAAGTATCGAAAACATTATCTACATATCAAGGATAATTATTTGTGACAGATTACCACCAAACAGAAATTTACACAAAAAAAAAAGCATTGCACAGGAGAGTTTGTGTTTATTGATCCGCATCAAAGGTGGGGCTGTTTTACCAGGAAACAACCGGAGAGTAAGTTAACAGGCTTCAATCAGAGATACAGTCACCAATGGGCTATAAGCAGTTGCCAACGCCAAATTCAAAATATAAAGTATCAGACATAAGACGATTTTTGTTAATATAACGTTTTAAACGTTAACGAAAGGCTTTATCCGTTAGGTTATACAAAAACGACAGATGAACAATTTAATCTTGATACTTCTTTATCGATTAATAGTATCGAAGTTGGTTTTCAACCGGAACGATGGAAATTTTATTTGATAAACGATTAGACTTTAACGTTAAAGGTGCGTCTCAGTGAATTTTAGTAAATAAATGTGTAATATTATCAAATACTCAAAATTTTTTTTCTACAAAAATTATCAGATTTTTTTACGGGGGAGACGATAAGGTGATGATGCAATTTCTTCCATACATTGCAATTAAACAAAAAAATTGCGTTTTGTATGAAGAAGACACATATCAGCTGTTTTGGAATAAAAACAACAACCTGTAAACTACACTATCTCCTTAGACTGAAACTAATAATATTAGCCTATAATAGCTGGTGATTTTAAATATAGAACTGGGCAAAACATGGAATCAGGTAAAGAAGATCAAATAAACTTCAATTGCCAAGTCTAGAAGTTCCTTACATCGGAAAAGAAACGAATTTCTTGCGTGATTAGTGGCGATGTTATACTACTGTTACTGTACTCTCATTAGATTGGTGTTGAACTGCATCTATATGAAAAACTTCATTGTGTCTGGCCGTTGTGTAGGCAGAAGCATAGTTATTTACAATGATGTGCTCGAGGTTATGGTTCAGTTCATTATGGTCACAGTGGATAAAACTAGAAATGAGCTGCAAAGGACAGAAAATCGTAGACAGCAAGACATACTAATTTTTTTTGATTCGAAATATAAAACTTTGATTAGCGTACATCCTTTTTTAATAAATAAAAATTATTGTGGTGAATATTATCTTTCATAAACAGATCACAATGCTGTATTTAGATCACATAAGAACACCAACGACAAGTAGAGAAACCAGTGTTGCTACCCAGAAAACACCTAGAAGGCAGTGTTTGAAGCCAACAGAGAAACAATCACG
>JARSSU010038652.1:0-19898 GCA_029619165.1 Eurosta solidaginis
TTTAAGCCGAATTTCAAAAGCAAGGAATATGATAATAATTTTTTGCCTGGGCCTGAGGAGACAATAAAAACATCAAACAAAAATATATGTTTATAATGAATCCGAAATCGTAAAGTTTTCGTGATTACACTGATGAAGGTTCATCTTCAAAAGTCTTCCAACAATACCAACATCTCTGTATCAAAGTCAGATTATTTAAACGAGTTCGATATCACCGTGCATAATGAGTTTTTGCGATCTGAAGAAGTCAACGAAATAATTCGTCGATCTGACGAGGCATTCCTACATAGTGTACCTATACAAGTGTGTCCACTAAGCGATAAACGTCAAAACTACAAACAGCCTCGCTCACCTGATGCAAATCTCAGGTCTAGAGTTGCATTTTTGGTACGTAAGAGTACTTCAAGCTGAGTTGCATTTGATAGTTTAATAAAACTTTGTAGTATTTACAGATGAAATAGTTGCATATATTTCCGCGGAAATAGAATACTAGAAGATTGTAGCCTGCAACAATGCGGAAACATACGGAAAGCAAAATTTATTTAAATTAGAGTCAAATATAAAGCGCCACACGTGTAACATGGAAAAATTTCACTTCTAAGGCTCTTTACACAAATGCATAAGGGCAAAATTATATAAACGCTTTGGTCGCTTCAAAGCAAAATTAACGTACGGCGTTTCATTGTTTTTCGTATGGCGTTGTCAAAGCGTAGTCACACAACCAAAGCATTTACGTAAATTTTTCGATACTTCGAACGACAGATGAATTAATGAATGCAACACAAACCAAAGCGTCTGTGTAAATCTGCCTTAATTTTTGTAGCTGTGAAAGTCTCCTGCTAATAAAATGGTGCTGTAAGTGTAAACAAAATCAAACTCCTATATGACACTACTTTATTTTCTATGTATTTTTCTTGCATTTTCTCTTATATTTTTGTCGAGGGAGCCAATAAGGTTTCAGTACTGGTGTAAGTGTGTGAACTATATTTAGAAAAACTAGCGAAATACAAGAAAAATACAACGTAGTTCATTAAAATAAAAAACAAGCCAGTTTGTATTTCGATAGGTTGTTTTGACATTAGGGCCGTTTTCCTTTTTTTTCTGACAAATAAAAATTTTGTTAGTTTCTAATTTTGTGCATAAAAACACAACTAAATTCAAAGTGTAAATTGTGTGTGCAAATGAGTTTTCAATAAGTGTACATTTTTCAGATTTTCATAGTTAAGGAATTGACCTCCGGATTCTTGTGTTACACAAATATAGTGAACTTGGGTACAGAAATTCAAATTAAAAAGTTTTTCACAATAATTTGAAAAACTCTACGTTTTCTGTGCTTTTTACACTTAAAGGATTAACCCTCCGTAATAATTAAACTTTTAATGAAAATCAATAACTTTGAACTGAAAACTTTTCGCCATGATATAAAATTAAAATACTGTGGAACATGAGCAATACTTTTTGACTACATAAACCCTTTTTCAATCTTTTACGTCTCTGCACAGAACCCTAATTGACCGTTTTCAACAGAAACAACAATGGCAACCCAGATTTTCCCATTATGCTCACTTAAGCGAGTGCCTGTCAGAAAGAAGTCAACACACTTGTTCTTGCACACTATGAATTCCTATCTCGTTGTTAAACAGAATCTTGCCAAATGGAGAGAAAGTGGAGCGTGACTGGTTAGTGTGGAGTGCCAGTAGCATGTCTTTTTATTGCCTACCATGTCGTCTGTTAAGCACCAATACTTTAAATCGACCTAAAATTCGTGGTCCTGGCGGATATTCGAAATTCCAGGTATGGAAGAAGCTATACGATAAACTGCCATCACACGAAAATACTCAAGATCACATTAAATGTTATATTCAATGTCTATATTTAAAAATCTAATTCAAAAGGTTACAATTGATAAACTTATCAATGAACAGCTAATCACCGAAACTCAAAAGTGGAAAGAAATTTTATATAGAATTTTGGACACTATTTAATTTTTGGGTGTAAGAGGCCTAGCTTTCAAAGGCGAAAGTATATATATCGGTGAACGAAACGATGGAAATTTTTTGGGCATCTAAGATCTCATAAGCCAATATTATCCGATACTTAGAGATCATTTGGAGAAAGTTAGGATTTAACAACAGCAGCACAAACGTTTACAAGTTCACTATATTTCCCCAGACATTTAGAACGAGTTTATAGAAATTTGTGCAAAGCACGTGAGGGAAACTATATTAGATCAAGGCAAGAAAGTCAAGTATTTCGCTATTATCGTTGATGCTATGTCTGATGATAGTCACGTTGACTACGTTCATTTTGCGCTAACTCCATTTCAAATCGAAAGCAACAATTTTACAATTCAAGAACGTTTTTTGGCATTCGTGAATTGTAACCAAAAAACTGGTCACAAAATCGCTGATCTAATTTCCCATACTTGATTGAAGATTGTCGTGCACAAGAGTATGATAACGGCTCTAAAATGAAAGGAGCATACGGCGATGTTACCGGCATTCTCAAGTACATCAACAAGTTCGAACGTATCTTGCTGTCCTCAATTTGGTTCAAAATACTGACTACTAATGAAAGACACGTCGTACTCCAAGCTAGAGGCGCCACCATAGATGTTGAGGTCCGACATCTAGATGCCTTATTAGCTGATTTGAAGATGATCAGGAACCAATGGGATACAATTTTAAACGAATGCAAAACAGTTGCTATTCAATAGAACATATCGCCAAAGTTTCCGGACATTCGAAAGAGAAACCCCAAAAGACGTTTTGAAGATAATGGAAATGAGATGATTACGGATGATCCATAGTCTGATTTTAAAAACAATAAATTCTGGGTTGTCGTGATTCGGTAATCACTGGCATTACGGAACGATTTGCAGCTATGAGAAATTTGAACGAGACCTTTTCCTTTTTGTGGTAATGTGAAGACATGGGTGAACTACGTTCGGGCGAGCGCAGCAAAATTTGTCGAAAAATAAAAGTCGGGACGTTCTCAAAGCTTAGAATGCGAAATAATTCACTTAAAAAAACACATTTACGAAGCAAATTTTCATATAGGTCTGTCACCATTGCAATTGCTAAATGCCATCTACATATGTTCAAAATCTGTATACAATATTCCCCAACATCTGTGTTGCTTTACGTATCTTTTGCACTATATCTGTCACTGTAGCTAGTGCAGAACGTTCTTTCAGCATCCTTGCAAGAATCAAAAACTTTCATAGATCGCATTCATCTCCAGAGCGAGTTTCAGGACTTGCCACGCGTTGTGTTGAGTCCGTTTTGGCAAGACAGTTAAATTTTTTTGATATTATAAAAAATGTTGCAGCGAAAAAAAGCAAGAAAAGCCACTATTTGGTATCCGAGCCTTCTATATTTAATAATTAAAATTTATAATCATCATTATATTTATCAGAAATGTACTAAAAAGTTACCAAATAACTAGAAAAGATTATTTGAAACCATGATGTAATAACGACAAGGTGGTCTATGTAGTGACAGCTCATTTTGAAAACTCCCATACAATACGAATGAAGAGAGAAAGGGGAAGAATAGAAGAGGCCGTTTTATGAAATAGTATTAAATATTTTGTATCAACGCCTAAGTACTTTTTTTTACACTTCTCATGAAAATAATTCTTATATTAAAGTACGTTTATGTCAGGCTCTCCTAATATACTTCTGGTTCTGCTATTAAAAGTTTCTGCCGTTCGAAGTTTGCATAAAACAGGAGGGCCGCCACTTAAAGATAGATTAGTATCCTTTCTTCAAAGCCTTTGTGAACCTAATGTTCGTGAATTTTGTTGTAGCATGGCAAACCTGAGATATTTCGCTTAGTTTGTATTCCGAAAGGCAAAATTTTTTACAAGAAGAATAAACTGTGAAGGTATGTGGCTACTTAATGAAGACCAAACTCCTCCACTAATGCTTGCGGCTATTCTACATAGTAGTTATTACTATACATACATGAACATAAGATGACGCAGTGAGGGAAGGAGTTTCGATGACTATGCGCTGACGATGGAAATACCAGTGGCCTGCTTTAGTTTGCAATACGCCTGGCGAGAGGTAGGTGATCATTTTACTGAGTAATGAGATACCCGGGTACTCATTTGGGGGGATCCAAATACCCGAGCAACCGAGCATTACCAAAATCTGTGAATAAGGTAAATAATTCGGTGCCTTCGGATTACCCATTTAGACTGTGTCCGCTGAATTCAGTGTCAGTCCCTAGTATTTGCGCAGAGGATGTTTTGTGGCATCTAGAAAAACTGAAGGTTGCCTATTCTACCGGACCTGACCAAAT
This sequence comes from Eurosta solidaginis, assembly GCA_029619165.1. Taxonomy (NCBI): domain Eukaryota; kingdom Metazoa; phylum Arthropoda; class Insecta; order Diptera; family Tephritidae; genus Eurosta; species Eurosta solidaginis. Next base: position 4,308 of record JARSSU010038652.1, read on the forward strand.
TCCATCAATTGTGCTTAAAACATGTGCTCTATACCTGTATCAACCTTTGACTTCTCTTTTAAAGCTTCCCTGGAACAAGGGATGTTTCGCAGGCAGTGGAAGGAGTCTTTTAAACTCCTCTCTATAAAAGTGGTAGCAGATCCTGTGTCACAAATTATAGGGGAATTGCCAAAATGAGTGTTGTTCCAAAGCTTTTCGAGTCAATAATCACTAAGCAACTAGCGCATAGTGCATCTTCAGTGATTGACTTATTACAACATGGCTTTTATAAGGGGAGATCGACTGTGTCTAATTTGCTCGAGTTCACAACCCTTGTATCCAACAGCTTCAAGTTTAATTGTGAATATGATGTAATTTACACTGATTTTAGCAATGCTTTTGATAAAGTCTCTCATAGCTTACTCTTGTACAAACGTGATCAACAGAGCTTTCCACCTTTGTTTCTTTCTTGGATCTCTTCTTATTTATATGGAAGAAAGCAAACCGTTATATTTAAAAATAGTTGTTCCCATTTTGTTAATGTCACTTCTGGTGTTCCGCAAGGTAGTCACCTTGGTTCAGTGCTATTCCTACTTTTCAGTAACGACCTACCAAGTGTTGTGAAGCAATGCAGCCGTTGATCTATGCGGATGACGTCAAACTTATTATGCCTATCAGCTCACCAGATTGTAGAGCACTGCTTCAGTCAGATCTTAATAACCTATTAGAATGGTGTAAAGCGAACAGCATGTTACTAAACCTATCTAAATACAACTTCATGTGTTTTACACGTAAACCCTTTCATCCCCATGCTTACGTGCTTGGTGATTACATTATTGACCAAGTCACCAGCTTCTCTGACCTAGGCGTATTAGTGGACCCCAGGCTTGATTTTAAATCACACGTTGAATCTTGTGTAAATAGGGCTAAAGGTACCTTGGAGTTTGTTAAACGATGGTCCGTATGTTACTAATTTTCTCTTTACATCATTGGTGAGGCCCATATTGGAGTATGCTTCGATAATCTGGAACCCGCATTATCAGGTTCATTGTGATAAACTGGAATCGGTCCAAAAACAATTTTGATTTTCGCTTTGAAACAGTTACCTTGGGATACGTCACGGAATCTTCCGCCCTACAGCAGCCGATTGAAACTTTTACAGTTGCCTACGCTGTAGAGCCGTAGAGAGATGCTTGGTGTCATATTTATAGTAAAACTTATAAGAGGGGTGATTTCTAGCCCATTCTTCTTCGGCGAAATTCAGTTCAATGTTCCAGTCGAGGATCTTGGAGTGTTGAGAGAAGTTTTCCGGAAGGTTTATGGTCGGGCGAGTATCGAAGATAATCCAGCGAGTTAGGGGGTTAGAATATACCCTCATGGATGTGGGAGGGCAGAATGGCCTGGAAGGTCTCATCTGGTCATAACAAATCGTTCCCGAGATGGTCAGGCTTGGTACCGTAACGTACCGGATCTGCATCCGGCAAAGGACCATCAACTCGATAACACTCCCCAAGGCTTTCGGGGAGTGTCCTTATCGCTACAACATCGAAAGAGGTATAGTGATGACCTGTATGAGCATTAACACTTTTTCATGCAGATCAAGTTTTGAGCTCCATAGGCAACTGCTACATAAAAACACATTTGTACTGAATTAAAGAATTATTAAAAGATGCGATGGAAGCAGCAACACGCGATGTTTATTGCAGTGTGCATGAAAGAAATTATTCTGGTAGAGATATTGTTATTCATGGCTCTGTTTGAATGTTTTGCAATAATGAGGTGAAATGTGTACATTGTTCTTCAATGTTGTGTTCATCTGTGCCCCCAAACATCAGACATATAAAACAACGCAGCCAGATCGACCAACTCGCGACACGCGGAAGGCACATGCTTTCATTCTTTTTGATATGCGCAGGATTCGAGAATCAATATCAAAACGGTTCACTATCTCGTCATAGCTAGTCAGCCCTTGATATTGAGCTGAGAAACGTGCATCCTGCAACAGCAGTTAAACAGAAACTTAGAATAGTTAAAACATGTATTAGAATTATTATTAAAAAACATCTTACCATTATTTTCGTTGGAAATATTAAAATTCAAACAATTTCCTTTAATATAAAATATTTTACAATTGTTTTTGTTTTTATCGGCCTATTGATAAATGATTCAAGGTTCGATTCGAGCTCAAGGCCAGAACAATAATTTTTTTCTAATGATAATTATTGCTATTTTTAATTTTTCTAAATTTGAAAAATTGTATTTTGTTTGGAATAGTAAGTAGAAAATTTGTCAGACAACCTGCCATAGCTGCGCAGATAGATCCATTTCGAAGGGTGCTAAGCCTTCATCATCAGTACGCTTTAGGCATGCTGCGCTAACCATTTAGCTATACAGCGGTGGTTTGTTTGACTGGCAAGTTTTCTACTTCTATTCCTTTTACCAACTATATTTATTCAGTGTTGCGCCATCTGGTGCAAATCACTGATAATGCTGGATTTTTGTTTATTGTCAATTACTTTGTTTGACATTCCCAAGTGCTCATGGTTTATTAACAATTGTTTTTGTTTTTATCGGCATATTGATAAATGATTCAAGGTTCGATTCGAGCTCAAGGCCAGAACAATAATTTTTTTCTAATGATAATTATTGTTATTTTTAATTTTTCTAAATTTGAAAAAATTGTATTTTGTTTTTGGAATAGTAAGTAGAAAATTTGTCAGACAACCTGCCATAGCTGCGCAGATAGATCCATTTCGAAGGGTGCTAAGCCTTCATCATCAGTACGCTTTAGGCATGCTGCGCTAACCATTTAGCTATACAGCGGTGGTTTGTTTGACTGGCAAAGTTTTGCTACTTCTATTCCTTTTACCAACTATATTTATTCAGTGTTGCGCCATCTGGTGCAAATCACTGATAATGCTGGATTTTTGTTTATTGTCAATTACTTTGTTTGACATTCCCAAGTGCTCATGGTTTATTAACAATTGTTTTTGTTTTTATCGGCCTATTGATAAATGATTCAAGGTTCGATTCGAGCTCAAGGCCAGAACAATAATTTTTTTCTAATGATAATTATTGTTATTTTTTAATTTTTCTAAATTTGAAAAATTGTATTTGTTTTTGGAATAGTAAGTAGAAAATTTTCAGACAACCTGCCATAGCTGCGCAGATAGATCCATTTCGAAGGGTGCTAAGCCTTCATCATCAGTACGCTTTAGGCATGCTGCGCTAACCATTTAGCTATACAGCGGTGGCTTGTTTGACTGGCAAATTTGCTACTTCTATTCCTTTTACCAACTATATTTATTCAGTGTTGCGCCATCTGGTGCAAATCACTGATAATGCTGGATTTTTGTTTATTGTCAATTACTTTGTTTGACATTCCCAAGTGCTCATGGTTTATTAACAATTGTTTTTGTTTTTATCGGCCTATTGATAAATGATTCAAGGTTCGATATCGAGCTCAAGGCCAGAACAATAATTTTTTTCTAATGATAATTATTGTTATTTTTTAATTTTTCTAAATTTGAAAAATTGTATTTTGTTTTTGGAATAGTAAGTAGAAAATTTTTCAGACAACCTGCCATAGCTGCGCAGATAGATCCATTTCGAAGGGTGCTAAGCCTTCATCATCAGTACGCTTTAGGCATGCTGCGCTAACCATTTAGCTATACAGCGGTGGTTTGTTTGACTGGCAAGTTTTCTACTTCTATTCCTTTTTACCAACTATATTTATTCAGTGTTGCGCCATCTGGTGCAAATCACTGATAATGCTGGATTTTGTTTATTGTCAATTACTTAGTTTGACATTCCCAAGTGCTCATGGTTTATTAACAATTGTTTTTGTTTTTATCGGCCTATTGATAAATGATTCAAGGTTCGATTCGAGCTCAAGGCCAGAACAATAATTTTTTTCTAATGATAATTATTGCTATTTTTTAATTTTTCTAAATTTGAAAAATTGTATTTTGTTTTTGGAATAGTAAGTAGAAAATTTTGTCAGACAACCTGCCATAGCTGCGCAGATAGATCCATTTCGAAGGGTGCTAAGCCTTCATCATCAGTACGCTTTAGGCATGCTGCGCTAACCATTTAGCTATACAGCGGTGGTTTGTTTGACTGGCAAATTTGCTACTTCTATTCCTTTTACCAACTATATTTATTCAGTGTTGCGCCATCTGGTGCAAATCACTGATAATGCTGGATTTTTGTTTATTGTCAATTACTTTGTTTGACATTCCCAAGTGCTCATGGTTTATTAACAATTGTTTTTGTTTTTATCGGCCTATTGATAAATGATTCAAGGTTCGATTCGAGCTCAAGGCCAGAACAATAATTTTTTTCTAATGATAATTATTGTTATTTTTTAATTTTTCTAAATTTGAAAAATTGTATTTTGTTTTTGGAATAGTAAGTAGAAAATTTTTCAGACAACCTGCCATAGCTGCGCAGATAGATCCATTTCGAAGGGTGCTAAGCCTTCATCATCAGTACGCTTTAGGCATGCTGCGCTAACCATTTAGCTATACAGCGGTGGTTTGTTTGACTGGCAAGTTTTGCTACTTCTATTCCTTTTACCAACTATATTTATTCAGTGTTGCGCCATCTGGTGCAAATCACTGATAATGCTGGATTTTTGTTTATTGTCAATTACTTTGTTTGACATTCCCAAGTGCTCATGGTTTATTAACAATTGTTTTTGTTTTTATCGGCCTATTGATAAATGATTCAAGGTTCGATTCGAGCTCAAGGCCAGAACAATAATTTTTTTCTAATGATAATTATTGTTATTTTTTAATTTTTCTAAATTTGAAAAATTGTATTTTGTTTTTGGAATAGTAAGTAGAAAATTTTTCAGACAACCTGCCATAGCTGCGCAGATAGATCCATTTCGAAGGGTGCTAAGCCTTCATCATCAGTACGCTTTAGGCATGCTGCGCTAACCATTTAGCTATACAGCGGTGTTTGTTTGACTGGCAGTTTTCTACTTCTATTCCTTTTACCAACTATATTTATTCAGTGTTGCGCCATCTGGTGCAAATCACTGATAATGCTGGATTTTTGTTTATTGTCAATTACTTTGTTTGACATTCCCAAGTGCTCATGGTTTATTAACAATTGTTTTGTTTTTATCGGCCTATTGATAAATGATTCAAGGTTCGATTCGAGCTCAAGGCCAGAACAATAATTTTTTTCTAATGATAATTATTGTTATTTTTTAATTTTTCTAAATTTGAAAAATTGTATTTTGTTTTTGGAATAGTAAGTAGAAAATTTGTCAGACAACCTGCCATAGCTGCGCAGATAGATCCATTTCGAAGGTGCTAAGCCTTCATCATCAGTACGCTTTAGGCATGCTGCGCTAACCATTTAGCTATACAGCGGTGGTTTGTTTGACTGGCAAATTTGCTACTTCTATTCCTTTTACCAACTATATTTATTCAGTGTTGCGCCATCTGGTGCAAATCACTGATAATGCTGGATTTTGTTTATTGTCAATTACTTTGTTTGACATTCCCAATGCTCATGGTTTATTAACAATTGTTTTTTGTTTTTATCGGCCTATTGATAAATGATTCAAGGTTCGATTCGAGCTCAAGGCCAGAACAATAATTTTTTCTAATGATAATTATTATTATTTTTTAATTTTTCTAAATTTGAAAAATTGTATTTTGTTTTTGGAATAGTAAGTAGAAAATTGTTCAGACAACCTGCCATAGCTGCGCAGATAGATCCATTTCGAAGGGTGCTAAGCCTTCATCATCAGTACGCTTTAGGCATGCTGACGCTAACCATTTAGCTATACAGCGGTGGTTTGTTTGACTGGCAAGTTTTCTACTTCTATTCCTTTTACCAACTATATTTATTCAGTGTTGCGCCATCTGGTGGCAAATCACTGTTAATGCTGGATTTTTGTTTATGTTAATTACTTTGTTTGACATTCCCAAGTGCTCATGGTTTATTAAAATGTTTTTGTTTTTTTGAGCTCGATCGACCTGAATCATTATCAATAGCCGATAAAAACAAAACAATTGTTAATAAACAATGAGCACTTGGGAATGTCAAACAAAGTAATGACAATAAACAAAAACATCCAGCATTATCAGTGATTGCACCAGATGGCGCAACACTGCATAAATATATAGTGGTAAAAGGATAGAAGTAGAAAACTTGCCAGTCAAACAAACACCGCTGTATAGCTAAATGGTTAGCACAGCATGCCTAAAGCGTACTGATTATGAAGGCTTAGCACCCTTCGAAATGGATCTATCTGCGCAGCTATGGCAGGTTGTCTGACAAATTTCTACTTACTATTCCAAAAAACAAAATACAATTTTTCAAATTAGAAAATTAAAAAATAACAATAATATCTTTAGAAAAAAATTATTGTTCTGACCTTGAGCTCGAATCGAACTTTGAATCATAAAATATTTTATATAAAAAATTTGACGCATTTGATGTTATAGAAAGTCAGTTCAAAATAAATTGGAGAAAAAAGTGATGTCTTTGCATACTTTTACAGGAAATTTGGTTTTTATGGTTTTTACCACATTTTTCCTCTGAATGAAAAAGTGGTTTCGCAAGAGGCAAATTGAGTTTCTGAGTGGGGGTCAAGATGGCGGATTAGAAGAGAAGCTGCCAACGTCAGTCACCTGTAATTGCATCATGATTTGAAACACTATGTGGCTGTTAAAAGAGAATTATTTCTACGTTATGCCTATATGACACTACTTATTTTGTCTTGGATTCCAAACACGAAAAACTGACGCAAACTTTAACGGAACTTCAAAATTACAAAAACAATTTCTACTATGAGAAAACGAGACACTATTCCCCTCAAAATAGTGAGTTGGCATGTTTTGTTTATGTTTTAATTTTATTTTTATTAACATTTTTAAAAATAAAAAACAATGCGAAAACATGGGAAAATGATTCGGCCTCTGATGGTTACTTTTTCTCAAGAAAGTTGATTTTAGTTGTGTTTTTATGCACGAAATTTTCAAACTAAAAACGAAATTTTCATTTGTCAGAAAAAATAAAGAAAAAACGGCCGGAAGTAAAAAAAAACCTATCGAAATACAACTGGCTCGTTTATTTTTAATGAACTAGATTGTATTTTCTTGTATTTCGTTAGTTTTCTGAAATATAGTTTACACAATTACACCAGTACTGAAACTGTATTAGGAGGGAGGGTGATAAAAAATATAAGAGATCCACTATAGATAGTAAACAACCTGTGTTAATGTTATTTCAGCTCTTAGTCCAAAAATCATTTAGTTAATGTGGCAAAAATTTTGTTTGATGTAATCCATCAATAATGATTCATGAATGAGACGTCATTATTCAAGTTAATCAAATGTATTAGTGGATTTTTTATAGGGGGCCCGTAAATTGTTTAGTCCCGGGCCCAGATTTTCTCTCTACGGCCCTGGGTCCGACGATATATAAACATTAGGGTGTTTAAAAAACTTTAACTGTTTAAAAGCTTAAAGGGCGAATTAATTGTGACTTATACCTTAATTGTGACACCTACCTTATGGAAATCAATATATCGAGTTAGCGTTATGGTATGTCACCATTAATCGATTACATTGATTTCCATAAGGTAGGTTCGATCAGCTGTTTTATCTGGTTATGGCTTTATGGTCGCCCTTAAGCGCCTATTAAGTAAGTAATTAAGCTGCCGGGCAACGCACAAATTTGCTTGATGGTTACCATAACAACGGGTAGTTGTGTACGTAGCGGGCGATGTCGTGCTCACACGTATTTGTTGTCGGCTTCGCGTTGATGAAAATCAAAGTAGTAGTGAACAGCAGAGGCATTGTTAAATAAAGCGCTGCTAAAAATCCAATGTAACTAGGCTCTTTTGATGCGCGCCTGTAAATATACCACACAATTTGGATCAAAAAACATGTGAAATATTTGAATTAATTAGCGGAATGTTTTGGGTTTGAATGTCAGCCAATAATTTGTACTTTATTGAAAAAATTCTTCTCTTTTATAGATAATTCTTAACCTACACATTCATAATTATCCTAATACTAACAAACTAAAAATATGTACATTGTAATAATACTATACATACATGTAGATTTGTATTAATACTATGCATACATGTAGATTTGTATTAATACTATGAATACATGTAGATTTGTATTAGTACTATGCATACATGTAGATTTGTATGCAAAGTCAGCAGATTGATATTCAAGTAAAATGTTTGTATGTGAATATTTGGTTAATTCACATTATTGGTTGTATGTAAATATTTGGTGACAAACTATCATTGACGATCGGCAGTGTATTGACTGGAGTGTGTGACTTAGCAGAATTTGTTAGGTGTGAACTGACAAAGGTTTCATGTTCGGCATTCCATTGATGTTAGCGAACCGCTGTGTTAGGTCAATGTAATTTATGTCGCATAATATTGTAATATGATTATGCTATTACTAAAATGTATTGGCATATAAGTTCATGGTGCGTAATGCCGCAAATGTATTGCATAGGTGGGCATGACGCATAATGCTACACCATCCGCCTTAGAAAAAGAGGATTATATAATTGTTTTGTGAACAATTGTAATAAAACTCTTTGTTCGCATTTAAATGATTTTGGGTATTTACTGAAAATTGATATTGTAGTGAAAGGGTTTATGTACTTTGTTTCCAATTTGGTGACCTTGATACTTTTACATTTTATATATAGTATATATTTTTTTCAATGCTCTTTTACAAATCTTTTTTTTCAAAATTTTAAATTTAACGATTTTACATATAAAAAAATTTGTTTTAATTTGACAATATTTCACTATTTTACCTATTTATTTATTCATATGTATCATATGTATTTTATTTATTCTATTTATTTTACAGCCGGATTTTAAATGTGTGCACTCACTTAAAATCCGCTTGTCTTTAAAAAATTTTATTAACTAACCGAGTAAATTGGAATGCTTATTTTACGATTATGTTTTAAGTTGTCAAAATATATTTTAAGTGGGTTTAAGCCTTTTCTTATGGACTATTATTTCCTTATCTTATTGTTCTTATCATTATTTAGTAAATTATGCCAACTATTTTCTTTTCGAAATTTTTCTATGTATATAAGTTACCGTAATAATTTTTATTGTTTATCTATCTACCGATGGGTTAGAGTAAAAATATTTTTCTATTAATATTTTCTAATCTATTGGGGTTAAAGTAAAGTATTTTCCTAATATGTAAAAATATGACTTATGAGACCTAGGCAATAAATGATTGTATTTATTTTATTTTATTAAACTAATTCCGCATATTATTCAAGATTTTTTTTCACTTGACATTTTTTTTTCATTCATAATAAGGTAAATCTGTAATAAACTATATAGACAATAGAGGGGTTGCTGATGGAAGAGCGGGGTAGCTATGTATTGATAGTAGTTCTATTAATGGATAAGTGAAGGTACAGTGGGTGCAAAAAAAATTTTCGTATCTTTAAATGTTCTTTTTATTTTTCGATAATTCCCTATTCTCCAGCAATATCTTTGATCTTGTATATCATGCGATTTCTGCGGCGGCCACCAAGACAGAATCGTTATGACTTTTATGAAGATATTTTTTATTTCTATACCGGGATTGTCACCTGCACAACCTCTTTGGTTAGTGCAATTATTTGATCTTTGAGAACCTGGGTACCAATTATTATTTTATAAATTCGCCTACTGCAGTAAATATTAAATTATTTTCACCAATTTGTCCCTCAGGACAACGTTTTTTCCTTATAAATTTCAAGTCCTGGATTGCCGGCATTTCTTTTATGCTGGTCGAATATTGTCCTAAGTCAATAACTTCCTCAACAATCTGGTTGCTTGAAAATTTTCTACACTACCATTTTTCTATCCTAAGATGAAAATGAGCGCGACTAGTCTTTTTATTACAAATTTATATAGCGCTTAATATATATATATATATATATATTGGTCTCGTTGTGACCTTTTCGTCATGTTTGTTGTTATGAGCTGGTTTTAAAATTTTGTATATTTGTTTCTTAGGGCTTGCTTATTTCCACTGTCCTAGAATTTTCTATTGCTTCATGACTGTTTTTGTCAGGAGCATTCAGAGGTGTTATGCAATTTTTGATTTGCTGTTCGCTTTAGGCAGTGCTGCCTTTACTGTCGATTGTGACATTGAGACTTACTATTTGAGGTTTTACTTCAATTGTTTATTGCTCTTCATCAGCTTTGAGTTTAGAAACTTTGGTAGAAGAAAAAAAATTTTTAGACGCGCTGTTGCACGATATTCATTTACCTATATTTGATTTTCATATATTTTCTTAGTATTGTGGCCATTGCAATGATCAATAGCCCGACTACGCAAATCATTGCGCCTAGCCAAACATTTGGAATTTTTGGTGTGATTTTGTTTCTACCTCGGCTGGTGGTTCATATTTTGGCTATCCTGTTCTCTGACGTTTCAGAGTTTTCCTTTTCTACCTCGTAGCCAGCATTGGGCTATCATATGCCTTGGTCTATTTTTGTCCACCAAGCCATGTTCAAATTTCCCTTATTATTTTTCTGCCTTTTGTGAGACATAAACTAAATTTAATGTTTTAATAAAATTTTTGATTTTATTCTTTATCCTATGCATTCCATTTATACTTTTATTATTTTTAGTTGAAAAGTTTAGAAAAAATTTTGTTGGAAAATTTGTTTTAATTTTAGCATTTTAATGTAATCAATTTACACAATATTTTAAAAAATTAGTTTTTATGCCATTTTTGCCTTATTTATTTCACATTATAACGATCTAAGAATATTTGTTAATATTATTTTCCTTATTTAATTAATAATTGTTTTGTTTTATCGGCCTATTGATAAATCATTCAGGTTCGAATCGTAGCTCAAGGCCAGAACAATAATTTTTTTCTAATGATAATTATTGTTATTTTTTAAGTTTTTCTAAATTTAAAAAATTGTATTTTGTTTTGTGAATAGTAAGTAGAAAATTTTTCAGACAACCTGCCATAGCTGCGCAGATAGATCCATTCGAAGGGTGCTAAGCCTTCATCATCAGTACGCTTTAGGCATGCTGCGCTAACCATTTAGCTGTACAGCGGTGGTTTGTGTGACTGGTAAATTTGTATTTATTAAAATTTTTTTCCTAACACAACAATTTGACAAAATTATTTTATAGTGCTAGTCAGAACAGTGACAGAACAATGGCGAAAATTCAAAAAATGTTTCAATAACTTAGATAAACAATAGATAATTTGTAAAATAAGACTTAATGGTTACAATAAATTTTAAAGAGCTTAGCCTAGGGGCACAGAACAGAAATAAGAATAGAGGGGAAATTGCAAGGGTAGGTAGTACAGTAATAATATTAGATTCTATCCTTTGAGGAAATAGATGGGTGCAAGCAAAAACGGCTAGAAGATCAGTAAAGAGAGTCAGTTGAGAGGAGAGGTGAGTCAATTACAGAACAAGATTAATTCTTTTTGAAATGCAGTGTCCGTACTTATTTGTCTTAATCTGGCTGGAAGGGAGTTCCAAGACGGAGTCGAAGTAACGGATATTGAATTGCGTTCACGAAATTAGGCATGCGAGCTTAACATGTGCAAGATCCATTGCCACTCGTCGAGTGAAGAAATTGAAGCCTATCGATATAGGTAATGAGGCTCCTTTTTAAAGTGTAGATTATCTTATGCAAGTAATAGTGTTCTAAACTTAAAAGATTGTCTAAAAGAATGTCTGGCACCTTTGCAGAATAACAGGTAAACGTGATCAAGTCTGTTCAGCCCGTAAGGTATCTAGCAATGTATTGTATGCAACATTAAGCTTCTTTTACTCACACGTAGCGTCACAGTTAGAAAAATCTCACAGTCCGTAGAGGAGCGTAGGTCTTAAGTACGCTGTGGATAAGTAGTCGAATATGTAGCGTGAGTGAATACTGTGTCAACCACAGTGTACGGAGCAGACCGTACACTTTTCCTACGGTTCTAAAGATATGGTCTCTCCAGGACAATGTTTTGTTAAAAACTATGCCAGATTTTCTTGCCGTGTCAACATATTCTATAACAGAATTTTCAAACATAATATTGTTTAAGCCATTTGTAGCTATGCGGCTTTTCTACGGATAACAATGCACTTTCAACTTTCTAGGATTTAGACATAAACCATTCATGGGAAGCCCATACACCTATTTGACTAAGGTCTTGATTCAAGTTACTTATACATAAACTCACACAATCGACAGGACAGCACGTATACAATTGAACATCGTCAGCATAGATGTGGACGTCACAATACTTAAGAACACGAGGCAGGTCATTAATGTACAATACAAACAACAAATGACCAAGGATTGACCCTTGGGTACACCACGCGAACGTCTAAAAAGTTTGACTTTCTATTATCTACACATACTGCCTGCGTTCTGCCGTCTAGATAAGATCTGATTAGGTTGGTTGCATGACTGGAAAAATTAAACATGTTTTCCAGCTTTTACATAGTAGGGTATGGTCAACAGAGTCAAAGGCTTTAGAGTGGTCAAGAAGGGTTAGGAAAGCCGTAAAGTTATCATCTATGCGCTCCCGTATATCTTCTACCACAGAAATAAGTGCCGTAGTACAGCTCCTTTTTGGTCTGAAACCGGACTGATGGTCCGTTTAAAAGTTTATTTGCATGCACATATGTGGCGATCTGCCCATGTAGGATGCGCTCAACGACCTTCGAAAGAAAAGGCAGTATGGCTATCGGCCTGTATTCTTTGTTTTGTTTGGGAATGGGGATAACTTTAACAGATTTCCAACATTTTGGAAAGACAGAGGTGGTTAGGATAGAGTTTATTAAATAGGTTATATGGGGCAAGATTACGGGTAGAATAATTTTCACAAATTTTGCACATATTCCGTCTAAGCCTATAGCGGTGGACTTCACAGAAAGTATGGCTTTCACAACATCTCAGTCATCGACACGAACAAACTCGAGGGGACTAGCATCAACATTTACACGATGACCGTAGTTGTCAATACATACATTAGCAGCCGAGGGAGGTAACTTTAAAAAAACTATCATTTGCTACTTCTATTCCTTTTTACCAACTATATTTATTCAGTGTTGCGCCATCTGGTGCAAATCACTGATAATGCTGGATTTTTGTTTATTGTCAATTACTTTGTTTGACATTCCCAAGTGCTCATGGTTTATTAACAACTGTTTTTGTTTTTATCGGGCTATTGATAAATGATTCAAGGTTCGATTCGAGCTCAAAAAACAAAAACAATTGTTAATAAACCATGAGCACTTGGGAATGTCAAACAAAGTAATTGACAATAAACAAAAATCCAGCATTATCAGTGATTTGCACCAGATGGCGCAACACTGAATAAATATAGTTGGTACAAGGAATAGAAGTAGAAAACTTGCCAGTCAAACAAACCACCGCTGTATAGCTAAATGGTTAGCGCAGCATGCCTAAAGCGTACTGATGATGAAGGCTTAGCACCCTTCGAAAAACATAATACAATTTTTCAAATTTAGAAAAATTAAAAAATAACAATAATTATCATTAGAAAAAAGTATTGTTCTGGCCTTGAGCTCGATTCGAACCTTGAATTACTTATTTAATTTCATTTTCGAAGCTGACATCGAACTTTTTGTAAAAACTTTCGTTTTTGCTCATAGTTTAGCGTCCGTAAAGGCCGCCCAATTTGTTTCTAAACATGTATACTTATAAGAAAAATTGCTCCAGCTTGTCACCCCTCAGGATTGTTGCCAGTCAATAGTGATCCTCCGTGCTGGTAGATATTTCCTTGTCTGCTAATATGGCTATGCTATATTCCACTTAGTTTATTCGCCATTCTCGTTTAAAGTTTAGATCCTGATTTTATTGTGCTTTCTTTTTCTGCCCGTCCAGCATATGTATATTGATATTCCACTCTATTATACGGCTGGAACTCCAGTCATTAGCCGTTTATTATTGTTCTGTTTGTGCCATGGATGTTTAATAATATCACCTTTTTGTTGTCTGACTGTCCTCGCTTTTTCTTATTGCGAAGGCTTGTTTGGCAGGACTATTAAATTTTTCTTGTTGTTCGAATGTCCTGGCTTTTTCTTTCTGCGAAGGTTGGTTTGGCAGGACTATTAAATTTTACTTTTTTTTCAACTTGGCAGGATCTTTTCCAGTCAGATTGTTTTAGCAGTTGTGCTTATTTTTTGATCTGAACTGGCAGGATCTTCCTCCAGCTAGATCTTTAGCAGTTTTGCTGATTCCTGATCTAGTCTGGCAGGATCGCCATGAAATATTTGAATTAATAAGCGGAATGTTTTGGGTTTGAATGTCAGCCAATAATTTGATTTTATTGAAAAAATTCTTTCTCTTTTATAGATGATTTCTTAACCTACACATTCATAATTATCCTAATACTAACAAACTAAAAATATGTACATTTGTAATAATACTATACATACATGTAGATTTGTATTAATACTATGCATACATGTAGATTTGTATGCAAAGTCAGCAGATTGATATTCAAGTAAAATGTTTGTATGTGAATATTTGGTTAATTCACATTATTTGTTGTATGTAAATATGTTGGTGACAAACTAACATTGACGATCGGCAGTGTGTTGACCGGAGTGTGTGACTTAGCAGAATTTGTTAGGTGTGAACTGACAAAGGTTTCATGTTCGGCATTCCATTGATGTTAGCGAACCGCTGTGTTAGGTCAATGTAATTTATGTCGATAATATTGTAATATGATTATGCTATTACTACAATGTATTTGCATAGAAGTTCATGGTGCGTAATGCCGCAAATGTATTGCATAGGTGGGCATGACGCATAATGCTACACATGCTTTGTGGACTGCATTCCAAAAGCAATAGATATTTAGCATTGCATTCTCCAAAAATTATATACGGCTTTGCATTTGCTACGTCATGGCAAATACGCAACCTCAAAAACCGTAGTTTATTTTTGCTGATGCGTTGCAAACATGCGATATAAGTTATATATATGACCGACCTCTATGATTTTTTTAGACAACATTTTTTGTAATATATGTAAGAATTGTTTGAAATTCAAAACTTCTATCTGTTAAAATGGGGCAGAAATTACGAAAAGTACCAAAAAGTACCCTTATATACCCTTTTTTAGATACTGAATAAAATTTTGTAACGAATTCTGGGGATTTCTGATATTTATGCACCTCCTGCTAACGTTCGAATCGCTAAACTGTTGAATAAATCACTCCAATATTCAGTATTGCAAACTGGTCTTTATTTAGATTACTGTGGGAGCAGTACTTCACAATTATACTTCACAACCAATAGCGTGTTTAAATCACAACTGATTATCCATTCTTAACTTCAAATCTAGTTTTCTGCAAATGTGATTTTTTGGTTGTATGGCGAATCCATACCAGGTGGTGGCAAAGTGAATTCAACCAATTGTCAAGTCAAAGGAAATTTTTCTTTGATTTCGATTAACTGACATCTTGTAGTACAAGGCGTTGTATGGAAAATAATCAAGAAGAAGCAATCAGCTGTTGGGATAACAACACCTCTAGTGTAAGTGTGTAAACTATATTCGAACAAACTAACAAAATGCAAGAAGAATACAATCTAGT
>JARSSU010038653.1:0-11810 GCA_029619165.1 Eurosta solidaginis
TTGTAAATTCGAAATCTGCGCAACTATCGAAATTGCCATCTTTAGGACGAATTATGTTCACAAACCCCCCCTGATAACCTGCTCCAAACTCAATTGTTCCGTTGCTACAAATTTTTCATCTCTACATATGTATATATTTGTTACACGCCAAACGGTGAGAGAACTACTGCTTCCTCATTTTCTGTTGAAATAAAATATTGTTTCCCATTGTTTCCAATTTCCCTATATTGGGTTGTACCAAAATCTTACAAAATGTGTTTCATAAAATAATTGTTTAGCGAACAAAAAACTTTAAAGACAAGTATAACTTAACCGC
Source organism: Eurosta solidaginis (assembly GCA_029619165.1). Classification (NCBI taxonomy): domain Eukaryota; kingdom Metazoa; phylum Arthropoda; class Insecta; order Diptera; family Tephritidae; genus Eurosta; species Eurosta solidaginis. Next base: position 317 of record JARSSU010038653.1, read on the forward strand.
CGATTTTTTTGGACAACTTTTACTTACCGTAAAAGCATAGGTCTTTATTTAACGATTCGTTGTTTTTCATTTTATAGGTGCTTTAAAAAAAAAATAAATCAGAACTATGAGTAAACTTTTTTTGTTCAACTCTCTAAATTTAATTTATTTATAACAATTAATTGCAATTTGACCCATAATTTTTTTTTTTGCATTTCCAGAATTTTTAATTCTCATTTTAGATATAGCAACGTCTTATAGTGACAAAAATAAAATAAATTTGCTACAGAAGATATTACATTAACATTTGTATATTGTCTTTTTATCTAATTTATATTTTGATATTTCTTATTTTTTATTTTATTATATTATCTTTTAATCAGTTGTATATTAAATTTTCTACAAACATATTACATTAAATTGTATAGTGTCTTTTATGCGATTTATTTTGATATTTCTTATTTTTATTTTATTAGAATTATCTTTTAAATTTTCAACTTAGTTTTTATTAGTTTTAAAAGCCAAACTTGATTGACCGACAATTTCATGTGTATTTAAACGAACAACCAACGACCCGAAAACGTTTTCGATTTGTAGGTCGAAAATAATGCATAGGCCGGTATTTACTCTACTATCTATATATTAATATGCTAACAAATTTCCATACAATCAATTTACAGGCTGTTTCGCATACTTGCGCTACGTAAAATCATATAAACGTTATCATGCATCGATTTCGTATTGATCAGCCGCAGTGCATAGCCTATCTTTGTTACAATATATATCTCTACTTGTTATTATAATAATAGAAAAAGTTTTGTGTAAATTCGGAAATCTGGTGCAACTATCAAAGAAATTATTGCCATCTGTAGGACGCATTATGTCACAAACAAACTGTTTGTTTTTTTTTAAAGGAAGTAATAACGTAACCGGCCTATTTTTTTTGTGACAAATTTTACTTACACACGTAAAAGCATAGGTCTTTATTTAACTGTTCTTTCTTTGTTTTTCATTTAGTTGCTTTAAAAAAATCAGAAATAATTAGTCAACTTTTGTTCAATACTCGCTAAATTTATTTATTTATAACAATTAATTGCAATTTGACCCAAATGTTTTTTTGCATTTCCGTATTCTTATGCTCATTTTAGATATAGCACGTCTTATAGTGAACACAAATAAATAAATTTGTACAAAGATATACATTACAAATTATATATTTCTTTTATGCTAATTTTTGTGATATTTTCTTATTTTATTTTACATTTCACTTTAGTTTATTATTATTTAAATGCACACTTGATTAATCGGAATTTCACGGTTGTATATTAAACAAAAAAAAATGACCCGAACACTTTTCGATTTTAGGTCGAAATATTGCAATAGGCAGTAAATATTTCCCACTATATTTATTTTAGGCTAACTTTGTTTATTATATGCCCATTAATCGGATTGCTAATCCCATAATCCTAATTTTTTAATGTCGCTTAAAATTATGAAATCAATTTTATTTGTAGTAACTATGTTTGCGTGAAGAATGTTCATGTTTTTGTTCTTTTTCCTTTTTTTCTAATTTATTCTGCTTTGCTATATCTTAGTATTATATCGTTCCAGACTATATTTTATGTATATTGGTCAATATATATTCATCTCCATTTCATGAGTATGAAATGTTTACAAATTTAATACAAATTAATTTAGGTCCCACCACCGAACATAGATCTCAATGGGAATCCCAAAATAAATATCCGAATATTAGAATCTTCATATTTTCCACATATGATAAACATTAAAAACCCGGAAAAAGGCCACAGTGCACTTATTGCGTTTTTTAGATGGAACTGTTTATTCACATCATTTATTTTTTTCGCACTTTAAGTACTTTATTTTTTTTTTTCAATTTATATTTTTTAGTAAACTCTGCCTTCTTCTCATTACATAATTTTTTTATATTTTTTTTTTCTATTCTAATTTCGAAATTTTTCGTGTTTGTGTCAACCTTACAATACTACATATGTTTTTATAACATATTAAACTCGTAAAAGCGCCATTGGCTACCTAACGGGTGGCGTGAAATAGGCTAAAACTCCTTAAGCACATTTCTTCGTTTTTTAACTAAAAGTTTCGTGTTTTTGAATTATGACACTATTGAGTAAATGGGCGATATATGTATATGGGAGAATATAAGCCGTACTGGGGAACCGAGCACACAAAACTAACTTCGGTACGCCCCCATCGGGGACCTTCCCGGGTTGGTGTGGGAAAAAACCTATTTTTTCAATTTAATGTCAAGTAGTTTCACTTAATTCTATGTCAATTTCTTTTGGATTTTACGATATTTTTTATATTTTTGGTTTTTAAGGACTCCAACCAAAAGTTAAAAATACATTTGAAATTTTTTAGAAAATTTAGAAAATACAATAAAAATTTACAATGTCTTAATGAAAAAATTTAAGTAGTTAGACCAAGTGTGCTATATTTCAGGCTCATGCTTAACTATTAACGCATTATTTCACTACCCCCTATAAACTTTTAAATTATTACATCAAGCTGTGCGATGAAATATCTAAACGCTGTAATTTTTCTGACAAAAGCTTGAAACTGTTATCATATTTTGATCCATTTATTATACAGCAAGGTGATATGCAAACTATTTTACCACTATTACAGTGTTATCCTTTTTTTGAGGGATCGGAAGAGTCATTAAATAGCGAGTGAAGAAATTTAATCATTTATGGCAAAACCAAAATTGAAAAATTATTTCAAGACGACTTGGTTACAGGTTGGACTGCGCTAAAAAACGAAAATAATTATGATTTTATGTTTGTTGAAAGCACTGCTGGCGCTGAAAAATTGTTCTCACTAATGAATGCAATTAAATCTTGTAATAGAAATCGTCTGAGTGTATTGTGTGGAAAATCAAATTTTCACCAAAGAAATGTGTGATTTTTATAATATTACGTACCTTCGAAAGAACTTATACAATTTTGTGTAAAATTTTACTTTATTGATGGGAAATTCGTGCCAAAAACGTTGTAATAATCTGATATGGTGAGAGTCCCACTATTATTTAATTATATTTTTTTATTTGATAAGGTCTAAAGCCTATACAGTATACACATACACTTCATACAGATGTTTATATGTATGTTGTTAATGCACTTGAAGTTGTTATGTTCGTTTTAATGGTTGACTAATAATATTAAAAAAAAATAAAATGGTTTTAATGTCTTTGAAAATTCTACCACTATTTTTAGGAGATCTACCATCCTTTTTTTGAAAATCTACCACTAAATAAATTTTAGAAGTGACAACACTGTCTACACGTGAGACATGAGACGTGCGAACACGGTTGCCACACCACGTTTTCATTTGGGACCAAAATTCATTGAAAAAAATTACCAAAGTTTTGTTTTATTTTATGAGTATAAAACACAAATATAAAATTTTACTAAAAATAATGAAGACTTTCCTTTAATTCAAGCTGAACAAACAAATATATGTGCACTCAACCAAAAATGGTACTATATTTTGACATAAGATAAGTCTATGTCTTTCACCAACCAAACGTTGTGAACCTAGTTTTGGTCACAAAGCTCTTGGTTCTGGCATTATGTTGTTGACTGCAATGAAATAGAATGTATAGTGCAGTTAGGTTTTAGTAAGAAACGGTTCAAAATTTGCGTTCTGGTGTTGCCGAACTATGCATGTGGAAGACTCAGTAAATCATAAACGAAACTAGGCAATTTTGTTAGTGATATTTTCATAGATGCTTACTTTTTCCCTTAACGTTTAAACTTCATATCAGAGCCTAGATTCAGTAAGTGTGAGTTTTGATCACAGGCCTAAGGTTCTGCTAGCACCTACGAGAATAATTTTATACAAAACATTTCTTCCGAAATCAAATATATTTTGCATTTGCTTCCTTCTGTCTTCGAGTTAAAATATTTCTTGTGCCAAGATACTTAGTTTTCAATTACTTTGCGTGGCTTAACACCACAATAGTACTGGAATTACTTGAACTCATTGAGCTGGGTGAGAAAGATTTAAATATCAATGTGGCAAATGAGAAGTAATGCATAGAATTTCTGTGTGTAAGTTTTGAAAGTGTTAGGCTCACGGCAGAGTGCTCGCTATAAGATATGCTAGGCGAGAAGCAAGTTTAATTTTCATATATTTTACATAGTGTTTGATAACCGATCGAAATATCTAGCCGTTATTAATATTATTATAAAACAAGAGTTTTTTTTTGATTAGTCTGTTATTTCATCAAAATTAACGACAATGTGTTTGCCAACAATTTTCTTTTTAATGCCTGGCATAAATTATATCCTAGGTGAAATGTTATTGTTCTGGTACATTTTATTGACTAAGCAATTTTTTATGTTGAGAGTTCTATTAACGTAAATTAAAAATTATATGGAGCTAACGAAAGTGTTGCGAATTTTGGGCAATATTGCGAATTTTTACCTGAGTGAAAAAGAAAAAAGTACCAATCGTCGCTACTGCCTAAAAAGGACCAAAATTGAAGAAAAGGGACCAGCGGACCAGACTTTTGGCCAAACGTGCACGTGAAAGCGAAGAAAACTATCTTTCAAATTCCTTCACAGCACACTGGTGAGTTTTTCGGTGATGACAGCGTTACCACTTGGGCCAGAATCGCGGATAAAAGAACTGGTAACGATATTCGGTTACATAATGTTTTGGGTACTATTTTACCGGTAACGCTCAGAATCGGGGCGTAAGTGGAGATAATATCACTGAAATATATATAAAACCAGCGGACCCGCAGACGTTGTTTTGCCATTAATTTGGTCTATCTGCATACATTTTAATACGCGTTTTCCGTCTAACTCTGCCAAATTTATATACCAAATTTCAGGCAAATCGGATAGGACGTATGTAAATAGATATGTGGGTATTATTAATTCTTATTTCTTCACATATTTATCAGTTTTGCCAGGTTGATGCGACTAAATCGAATATCACAATGAAAATTACTTTAAAGCTCTCAGCAACAGCTTTCATTTGATATCCATATTACACACACATTCTAGGAGTATCAGGGTCCACGTTTTGGCCTATATCTCGAGACCCTAGTCACCCAGCGGTATAAAAATTACTCTTTACTAAAGCACACGTCAACAGCTTCAGTTTGATACCCAAAATGTAAAAACACATTCTAGTGTTACCCTGATCCACGTTTTGGCCTATACTTCGAGACCCTAGTTACCAATCGGTATCAAAGCTACCCTGTACTAAAGCACTCATCAACAGCTTCAATTTGATACCCATAATGTAAAAACACATCCTAGTGTTACCCTGATCCACGTTTTTGGCCTATATCTCGAGAACTTAGTCAAAAGAGAAACTGAAGAAGAAGAGAAGAACAAGAGGATAGTTTTGATACGTGCTCCGGGTTTTTATATAGTAAACATATAAAAGCGCTAAAAAAACGTACAACATCTAACAGGTGCGGGAAGCTGTATTCAAGTGGACAAATCTAAATACATAGTTTGGAAGAGTGGAGTATTTAATTGGTTAGTAATTTGCAAAAGCTATCTGCTGGGCTGCCATTACCGCAGTCGGCGCGCTGCAAACATCGGCAAGCCAATGAACTGCAAAAATCGAACACAACAACCTTCGATTACATTCGGCAACATGATCGTTTTCAATGATCCAACTTGCTTAAATGAACATAATCGACATTGATTTAAAATCAAAAAACTTATTGCATGAGTGAATATAATCAATTCAGGCGTTTGCTCGTTTGCCTCAACGGTGATTACATTCATCGGAATGAAAAGGCAAATATGAAAACTCCATGCGTCTGAATATTTGCATGATTCTTCTGCCCTTACGTCACGGCGACAAGCTGCATACAAACATTGCTTATACCTATTTGACGCTACTTTATTTCCGTGTATTTTTTCTTGTATTTTATCTTAAATTTTTTGTCACACTCCCTCCTAATACGGCTTTAGTACTGGTGTAAGTGTGTAAACTATATTTCAAAAAACTATAGAAATACAAGAAAAATACAACCTAGTTCATTAAAAACAAACGAGCCAGTTTGTATTTCGATAGGTTTTTTTGACATTCGGCCGTTTTTTCTTTATTTTTTGCTGACAAATGAAAATTTTGTTTTTAGTTTGAAAATTTGGTGCATAAAACCACAATTAAAATCAACTTTCCTGTGAAAAAAGTGCACCAAAATAATTTTCGCGTGTTATTTGCATTGTTTTTATTGTTAAAAATGTTGGTGTAAAAAATAAAATGTATAACATAAACAAAAACATGTCAAACTCATTAATTTTGGGAGAATAGTGGTCTCGCTTTTTCATGATAGAAATTGTTTTTGTGTTTTGAAGTTCCGATAAAGTTTCGTCAGTTTTTTTAACTTGGAATCCAAGCAAAAATTTTTGCCAAGCACACTTTCGCACAAACGCCTGCTGATACGCTGAGTACGGGTGAGAATATCAACAACCTGTCAAGCCGCTTTGTTGCTATACTGTCGCTACTAATTGTGCTCTTTATTTTGTGTGCTTCGACTTTTCTTTGCTATCATTAACTTAGCGCGAAAAATTAGCGCCCGATAAGCACTGAATTTGTTTACAAAGGTGAATGATAGAAAGGGCAAGTGGAAGACATAAAGGAGTAAAAAGGTGTGAGCCAAAAACAGGGCTGCCATCACGGTAGAAAAATATATATTTATACATATTTTTAGTTAATTTTTTGAAACTAGTTTTGAAAATATTTAAAGTTGTGTATCACAAAGTTGCCATGTAAAGTTGCATATCTTTTACATTTTCTTAGAAAGATATACATTTTCAAATCCAGCAGAGTTCAAAGAATGTACTGCAAAACTTCTTCAGGTAGATGACATAGTAGCATGCTCTGGTGGGTGTGGCTATAGTTTCTGCTTGAAATGCAGTAATATTAAAAGAAATGAAAAAAGATAATAGAAGATAATATGAACATAAAATGGTTCTGTAATGTATGTGCATTATCGGATACCAATACAAAATTTGTTGAAATCAAAAATTTGATTAATAAGTGTGAAGAAACAAAAATGAAAGCCGTTGATATTAAACAGATAGTCGAGCAGATATTTTGTAATAAATTCTCCCAGATTAAAAGTAGCATTATTACGGACTTCAACTCTCTTTTAGAGCATAACATAGAAGTAAAATTGATTGCAATGAAGAATGAGATAGTAAAAGATTTATCCAATGAATTAAGAAATAGCAACAATTGCTTAACGATTTACGCGTAGCAAATGAACAGCCAGAAAAACTATCTTATGTTCAGGTCGCTTCAGTAAATGAGAATAAAAGTGTCATTAAACCGAAAAGAAGGGCAAAAAAGCTAAGGAAACCAAGGAAGCTCTAAAAAAGTTGTCGAACCTACCGAATGCCTTGTTAAAAATGTTAAAGAAGTAAATAGTGGTGCCATTATTGTAGAATATAAAAATAAAGACGCCTGTGAAAAAGTCCAGCTAAAGGTAAGAGAAGGTATTGGAAACGATTACAAATAAGGATTAAAGATTAAAAAATAAGGATGAAATAAAAAAGAAAATAAAAATTGTTGGTTTAACTGAAAAGGTTAGCAATGAGTGTTTGGTAGAAAGCTTAACTAAGCAAAATGACTCATGTAACGGAAAGGATTTTAAAGTGTTAAAACTTTATGAAAATACCAATCGTGAGAAGTAAGCTACATTGCGTTAGTGGAAACAGATGCAGTAACATTCGATAATGTGTTGCAACAAAAGAAACTATATATAGGGTGGGATACTTGCGTCGCTTACGAGCATATAAGTGTTTTGAAGTGTTTTAAATGTCTGGGATATAAGCACAAAGCAGCTGAGTGCACGAATAAAGTAGCTTGCAGCAAATGTGTTGGACCCCATGATAGAAAAGTGTGCACATCTTACATTCTTAAATGTGTAAACTGTAGCGAACTTGTTAAAAAAAAGTTATTGACGTTGATGCGTATAAAAAATGTGCGCAGCCAAGAAATTAACACGAGTTTAGCAACGAATAGCAGAGGAGGTAAGTTGTATATATACATATATATATATATATATATTTAAATATTAGCAGTATCGTCGCCAATAAAGCTGAACTAGAGCGTCTGATAGATGTACATAAACCACATTTAATATTTTGTTCGGAGACTTATTTCGACTGAAGAAATACGAATCAACAGCTACAGATACAAACATATAAACTTGTACGGTGCGATTCCAACAGCAGGCACACAGGCGGTGTGGTAATATATATAAATGAAACAATTGAATACTCAATAAGTTACAACAGAACATTAAACAAGAACATCTGGTGTATTTTACTAAAAGTTAAAAATATTTTCCCCCAATACCAAATAGCTCTGATATATCACTCACCGAGCTCGAGTGATGCAGAATTTATAACGTACTTATACGACATTTTAAATAATAACTGCGTAACACAGGATAATATTATCTTTGTGGGCGGTTTCAATATAAACCTTTACAAGAGCACAACTTATAGTAAACAGTTAGTTGACTTATTTCGTTCCTTTGCTATGGAGCAAAAAACAGATTTTTATACACGAAAGGGCAATAACACAGATACATTGATCGACTTGTTATTTACAGACAGTAGCTCTATATCATGTTTAAAACTAGAATAGCTTCAGATTTCAGGTCATGAAACGATTAAATTCAAAATCAAATTACATAAAATATTTCAGATGAGAACGAAGAGAACAATAACTTCCTGGGAAAATTATACAAGCGACAGCTTTGTTAATGAATTACGACAGCTTAACTACACTGACTTTGAACATCTGAGTATCGAAAATAAGGCAACATTGCTATATAATACGCTATCAAGCGCAATGACCACCCTGACATACTCTAAAGAAGTCAATGTCAAACATATGAACAAGTGGTATGATTTTGGGCGGCTAACTTAAATAAACGTAAGCTAATCTTTAAAAGATCAGCCTATCCACTGGAGAATGGAGTGAATATTATAGTACGAAACGCCAATATACGGCTAATTAAGATAAAAAAGCCAGTACATGAAAAACAAATCAACCATAGTGTTGGTGATAGTAAGGTCATGTGGAAAAACTTGAAAAACTCCATAAGTTAAGAAAACAATGGTATTAAAAAATTAAAATAAACGACCAACTCTACACAGAGGAAAATGAAATAGCGCAGTTTTTGAATAACTATTTCATTGATAGTATATTGGAGATTAGCATGAATATTCCTACTTCTTTTAGTAATGAAGGTACTATAAATGAGCAAAATGGCCCTAATGTTTTTCAGTTTCAGAAAGTATCCACTTCAGAAATAGTTGATATAGTAAGTAAGTTTAAAAATAAAATTGGAGGGAAGAAACTTGTGTCGGAAGGAGTCGTTAAAGACTCCATAACGTATACAGGTTTTTTCTATTCTCAACTTATTAATGAGAGCTTAGATAAAGGTCTCGTTCATAGTTTATGGAAATATTCTATAGCTGAGGAGATAAGACCTATTAACACGTTACAATGTGATGAAAAAAATTTTGGAAACAGTGGTAAAAAATCAGCTTGTAAAATATTTAGAAGATAATGTAATTATTATACCTCAACAATCTGGTTTTCGAAAGAAACATTCCTGTGAAAGTGCTTTGAATTCGGGAAGAAGACTTAAGTAGGAAAAACACATATTAGCTGTGTTTTTGGATTTAAAACGTGCGTTCGAGACGATCGGCCAAAACTTAATGCTGAAAAAGATTTCTTACATTGGCGTTTCTGGTATAGAACTAAAATGGTTTCAAGACTTCCTAATTAACAGATACCAAAGAACAGTGAATGGAATGTCCGTATCGGATAAAAAGGAGGTACCTGTTGGTCTACCTCAATAATAATAATAATGTTTAATATATATATTAATGATAAAACTAGCTCCATAAAACACTGTGAAATAAAATTGTTTGCTGATGATACGTTGCTGATGACAAGTGGGAACAATATTACTGAAATATATGCTAAGCTGCAAGAAGATCATAACGTCGTATATAGTTGGTTATGCGTAAACAGACTGAAACTTAATGTCAATAAAACGAAATTTATGGTTATATCTAGACGCAATTTTCAAAACAGTGAGCTACAAAACTTAAGTATAAATAACGAATTAATTGAAAAAGTCAGCACCATAAAAGCTATCATCCGGAGGCAAAATCCTGAGCCAGATAAATAATATGCATGTAAATGCAACAACAACGATTTGAGCCAGATAAATCCAGATAGAAGTCTGGTTCAATTTGTTAGCCAGATAATTTGTTAATTACTTCTTTTAAGGTTGGCAACGCGGCCTTTAATATACCTACTTTTTCAAAAAAAGATGTCGGTGCTTAGCCTTTCGCCGTATGAGTTAAATGAAAAACAGCAGCGACATCTGCCTATCACATTTCACGTGTGCGAAAATTTCACGACATCTGCTTCTCATGTCTCTCAATGATCCAGAGCATTCCCGTGAGAATTGAGCGTGAGCCGGAGCTGTAAAACTCACTGAAAGACGGCAAAAATACTTGGGAATAAAAATAGATGATAAGCTGAATTTCAACGAGCACGTGGATTATACGGTAGGAAAAATAGCGAAGAAGTTACATTTTACACAACGAACCTGCAAATATTTAAATAGAAGGTATAAAATCATCGTCTACAGATCTATAATCGAACCTCTTTTATTTATTTCCCAACTATATTTTTCATATTGCGAGATAGTCAGATCTACAAGCTACAAAAGCAACAGAACCGAGCTATGAGATTCATTATCAAAAAACGATATGACACACCTATCAGAGACATGCTATACTCTCTAATTGGCTTAGCATTAGACAGCAACTTTTTTATTATACCATGAAATTTATTAAAAACATAATAGAAGGAACTTTGCGTATTTGAGGACTAATATAAAATATGTAAAAGATATGCACTCTGTAAATACTCGCAATAAAATGATTTTAATCTGCCGGCTTATAAAACTGAAGCAGACAAATGTAATCTGTATTATAAAGGTCTTAAATCCTATAATGAACTACCGAATGATATTAAATCATGTCATTCCAATACATTTAAACAAAAAATTGTACAATTATTGTAGAACACTACCAATTTAGTGCTGGATAGGCGAGCTTCCATAGCATCGATAGAAGCGCAGCGAAACTATTATGCTATGTAGCGCCAAGACTTCCAAGCTCTTGTACGCATACAAAAAAGGTTGCCGAAGCACATACTGAAACGCATCACTCGATTAACTCAGTACATCGCCGTGCAGATGTTGCCTTTGCGCTTTACTAACATGCGTAAAATGCCTACATACTACAGTAGCACAACACTTTGTTCGCATGATCTGTAAGTCTCTCTTCCATAGTACTCCAAGGTAAGACATAGATGTAACTATTTTAGATTCATAGTCAAGAAGACAATTATAAACATGTAAAATAGATTTAAGTTAGGCTTGGGAAAGCCATAATAAATA